>JAJOOH010035530.1:0-15231 GCA_029582605.1 Solanum gracilifrons | reverse complement strand
CCCCTAAAACCCAGAATTGAAAAGGCTCAAAACAAACAACAAACAAATCCCAGAACCCCAAACCACAAAAAGATCAAAAATGAATCTTTCAAACTAAAAAATGAGCCAAAAAAAAGAGGTGGGGTGTGTTTATGTTACCTCTTCAATGGGTTTAAGATTAAAAGGAGAATCACCATAGTAGACCCCAATTGACCAAGAACCTTCATTATCCTCATTACACCCCAAAGAAGAAAGTGTTGTACGTACATTTGGGGGAAGTAAAACTCTACAGTAAAGTCCAGCAATTGAAGCAAGACAAACAAAAGACACCAAAAAGAACACAAAAGTTGATGAGTTAGCACAAGAATCACTGCTGCCACTGCCATTACTACCAGTTTTGCCAGGACTATTATTCTTGTTGCACCACCCCCACCACCTACAACCGCCACTGTTGACGGTGGACCCAGAAACCGCAATTGGAAGAGAACCCATTTTCACCAAAATGCCAAAAAAGAAAGTTCAAAACTTCAAAACCACCGGAAATGGGCTTAAGGGTAGTTGCCGGCGGCCGGCAAGATCTTAAAGATTGTATCTTTTTTACAGTCAACGTTAAGTAGTTATACAAAAACCACCATTTTTTCTTCTTCTTATGTATGTATATGTGTATTTTCTATCTTTTTTCTTGAAATTTGTATGTGAATTCTTGAATTCCTCTTCCTTTTTGGAAAGGTGACAGAGAGGTGGTAAACAATAGAAAGAAAAAAAAAATTTGATTAAGGAACTTGTTGCTAATGTATTATGTTCCTTAATTGAGTTGTCTATGTTGGTGTGCTGGCTTTGGCATTGATCCAATATATAGGCATAGAGGGGGGTGGGGTGGTTTTCTTGTGGGGGTGGGGTGGGGATGGATTTTCAAATTTCATCTTTTTCTTTCTTGGATTTGAAATTTATTTATGCTCAATTGGAAACTACCTCTCTCTATCTGAATGAGGTTTTAAGGTATCTTTTCGACAATTCACTAATAAGGTTTTAGTGAGTATGTTATTACTATTGCTGAGTTTGAATCTATCTCTACGTCTGTACGAGGTCCTAAGATATTTTTTCGAAGATTCACTTATAAAATTACATTGAGCATGTAATTGTTGTCGTTGAGTTTGAAATTGTCTCTCTATTTATATGAAGTCATGAGGTATCTGTTCGAATTCACTTATGAGATTATAGTGAGTATGTTATTATTATTGCGGAGTTTGAAACTCTCTATATTTTTACGAGGTCCTGAGGTATCTATCCGAGAATTCACTTATGAAATTATAGTATGTTACTAGTGTTGTTGGGGTTGAAATATTTTTACAACTATATTTGTGCTAAAGTTGCTAAAATTTGAATGTAGTTGTAACGTGTCTGTTAAGTTTGTATCGCGTGATGAAATAGTTGAGACACTTATATTTTATATTAGATGTTCCAGTTTAAATTTTGAAAAGATAGAGGGTAAAAAGTACTTGACGTTGGTTTGATCAAATTAAAAGTTAAAAGCGTTTATTTTAGAAAACTAGGTGTTAGATTAAAGTTTTAGAAAAAATATGTGTTCTTTCTTTTTTAGAAACATTTTTGGAATCTCAACCAAATATAAATTGATATTTTTTATTGATAATAATATATTTCAAATTAATCAATCAAAATGCAAAATGTAACTTTTGAAAAGTACTTTTTCGAAAAATAATTTCTTTACAGGATAAAGAGTTTATAAAAGCTTGTCCTACTTGATGATGTAAATATGAATTAGTTGAATTTTTAATTATATGTTAATTAATTGAAAAATCAAGAATTCTTTTTGATTGTTTTTTTCTCATGTTGTGAGCATATTTGTCAAATGAAAATATATAAAATAAATAAATTGATATTAATGGGCTGTTGACAGATAGAGTTGGTCTTGGTCTTTGGAAACTCCTCCAATTTGACAAATAGCATTAAATTATTAATCTTTCTTAATTAAATTAAACACTTTCATTAATCACTTCTAGAAAGAAATAATAAATATGTACTCCTCCTTGTTTGTTCAATTAATAATCAAATTAGTTCCCTAATCAAATTACAACGTGTCCAACGGAAATTCCAAGCTTAAGGAGCTAATCTAATATTTTAAATACAAAAGTTTCGTTACAAAACTACTTCCTTTCTTCGTTTAGAAGTTTCGTTACAAAATTATTTTCTTTCTTCGTTTATTTTTACTCGTTCGTTATATTTTTAAAAAAATAAAATTATTTGTCCATTTTTCAAAGATTAATATAGAAATTCCGTTACAAAAAACTACTTTCTCCCTCCATTAACATTTTTCAAATATTAATTATTATTATTTTCAAAAAAAAATAAAAATTATTGATAATTAGAAATGTATACAGACACGTCTCATGTACAATTGTCTTAAGAACATATACTCTATCCGTCTTTAAGTTATTTGTCATAAATTTTAAAAATAAATATCTTAAAATATGTATATTATTTTAAAATTTTAAATTTATTTATTTATTTTATCTTTTAGTAGTAATTATTTTTAAAAAATATTATTATCGAGTCAAATTAATATACACATCAATTATAATATTATTATCAGGTCATCAATTAATATACACATCAATTATAACTTCACTAATATATAATATCTTCTATCAATAAAGTATTCAATAACTTTAGTAATTAAGATTTAAATAAAATAAAAATCATCACCTAAATAGTTTTATTTTGTCTATGCCCAAATAACTTATCTTAGTTTTAGAGCCATCAAAATTGAGTTTATGACAAGTTCGATGACGTGATTGATTAACTCAAAAATATTCTTTATACTATGATGGTTCTAGAAATAAAATTCTAAACTTTATCAATAAATATAACGTGATTTACAAGAAATTAATTGGATATGTCTGCCATTAATTTATTTTGCATTTAATGTTGACTAGCAATGGACTTTAAATTCTTCAATGGCATGCTCAAAAATCATCTTTGACTAAAAGAAAAAATGAAAAGGAAAACACAGCCACACATTATTTTATTTTCTTTTACCTTTTATATTTTATAATTAGAGTAGATTAATTCGATTTGTACATTGTACCACTCATTTTTAATAATAGAGCTTTCATATAATTTTTTGTATTCAAAATTTAAACTTGAATCTCAATTATCCTATTACGATTCATCGTATTGATAAGCATACATTTTTAATTATAACTTACATTCAATATCTATAACAAAGAATATGATAATAAAAATGAAGAAAATAATAAAATCGAAAAAATGGGGTAGTAAAATCGTAATAAAAACAATAACATTGATGAGGAAATTACAGTAAGTTGTAGGTGTGTCATGTCATTTCTAATCATCTCTTTTCAATATTTATTCGACCTACCTCTACCTCTACCTCTATCTCTATTCATACCCACTGTAGTCAACCGCTCACACCTCCTGATCACTAGGACGTTTGTGTGCATCTCAGTTTTACAATATGACTGAATCATCTAGACAAAGATGCACTCTCACCTTGTCCCGAATATCTTTATTCTTCTATCTCTCCTAGTATTTTTCACATATTTATCTCAACACTCATTTTTTTACTTTCATGTTCTGGAAGTGCAAATTGTTAATCAGCCAACATATATAGTACACTCCATACATTTAACATATGTAGTTAATCTACTCATTACTTTATTAAACTTACATTTAAGATTTGTCGTCATATTCTTATCACACAAGATACTGAATGTGAGCCTCCATTTTATTCAATCTCATTTCAATACGACGTGTAACATCCTCGTCAATCTCTTTATATCCTTATATTAGAGAGCAATACAACGATAGAAGATAAAGTCTAAATTTATTCTCGTAATATTTAAAATTACTCGATTATTCCATCCATTATAATTTTAGTCTATTCATATAATACCATTAACATTGCAAATCGTTTTGTATTTGTCTTTTGTCATTAACAAAACTCTAATACGGAATTAGTGGCCTTCACGCGTCCAACTTCTTCAAAGAATGATTCAAAATTGACTATTAAATTTTAATAATGATTTAGAATTACCCTTAAAGTTGAAACTCTTCTAATTAAGTCTTAATCAGGGGGCAAAAATAATTTTTTTGTTTTTTAACGATTGAGATATTATTAGACAAAAAAAAAAATAAGCAGAGGACAAAATTTCTCAATTTCCAACCATACAATGATACAAAGGATAATTTGACCATTACATGATAATAACCGTTTGGATGACTTTTAGAGGAAGTTTCTCAAAAAAAAGTTAATTTTTTGCATTTTCTTTGTCATAAATAAAAGTGCGTAAAAAAATAGTTTAATAACATTCGAGCAAAAAAAAAACGTAATTATTAATCAATTTAATTAAAAAAATATAGAAATAGTTTGAATATATATAAAAGCATAAACCCCAATAACCTCATGAAATTGTGATCATAATTAATTGTATCATTAAAATACAATTTTCTTTCATTTTAAATATCTGCATTTGAATTTTACTATGCATTACATTTGTGATGATTATCATAAATATTTAACATTTATTTTACATAATATATTTCTTAAAAAACATTATTGTAATTTTTAATATGATCGTTATAGAGAAGTCATTTTACAAAGAGTGTACCGCTATAATAAATGTCATAATTATTGTAGACAAATGTTATTATAGAAAAGAAAAAAATATAACTATACATTAAAATTCTCATATTTTTCTTTTTTATATTATCACCTTAGAAAACCAACAACGACGTATAAATAAAGAAGTTCAATAATCTCAACCTAAAAAGAGAAAAGAAAAAGTAAAAAAATTCTAGAATTATAAGAAAAGTCAAAATTGGATTGTCAAATAAGTAATTATCAAGATTATTTTTTTTCAAATTGCTTAATTTTGTCAGCGGTTAAAATATTAGTACATTTATACTATTGATATCCTATAAAATAATTTAAATTTGACCCTTAACTTTTGATAATAATTTTATATTGAATCTCTCCTAGGTATTATGGGCAAAAATGAAACTGACCTTTTAACGACAAAAATAATATTAGACAAAAAAAAATTTACGTAGGACGAAATTTCTCAATTTTGAAACTATATAAAGGCTAATTTAACCATATTCCCTTTTGGTTAAAAAAAATGATCATAGCCTTTTGGATGATTTTTGGAGGAAGTTTCTCAAATAAAAAGTTTTTACAAGTTACAACTTACAAGTATAATGACAGGTTAAAAGGAAGAAAAGGATTCATTCGGTGTTGCGGAAAATATTTTCTGAATTTTTCATGTTTTTTTAGTACAATGGTTTTAAAATAAGGAAAATAATTTCCCTAATAAAAATAAAGAAAATAAGTTTAACACATAGTAATTGACATTTCACATTAATTGTGTATCTCTTCAATTTCACCTCCTTTTACCTCATCCCGTAGTCCTACGCCACTAGAGGCGGAGCTAGGTTACCGTAAAGGGGTTCATTGAACCCTCTTTATTTAAAAATCACATTAAATATCAGGTCAAAACTATTTTTTATGTTTATTAAATATAATAAATATTGAACTCTCTTATCTAAATCGAGTATTTATTTTTTTATAGTTTAATTTTCATTAATGAAAATCCTGATTCTTTAACAATAACACACACCCCTACTCCCCCTACCTCACCTCCCCTTAGTAAATATTGATAAATTTCTCTTTTTTTATATTTACACCTTCTAAAATCAGCAACCAAAAAAGTAAAAAAGTTCAATGTTTTCATTCAAAAAAAAAGAGAAAAAGAAAAAGATTTTTTTAAAAAAATAATTCTAGAATTTTTTATTATTTTTTAAAAGTCAAAATGCATACCGGAAATTTATTTTATTAAAATAGAATTTTCGATAAAGACAAGAGGCGGAAGTTTCGAAAGCATGTGATTTGAGACCCACTCTCAGTAATGGGATGTGCAATACACGCTCTGGTCAATGACGGCTATGGAGCGGGTGAAATTCACGCATTCCTCGCATTTCACGTGCACGGCCAGCTCTGGGGGCCACCAAGGCTGCTGACGCTAATTATTTTTTTTGTTTCTTTTAAGTGTGACATGGCAAGTGTCGTGAGTGGACATTCGATCGTGTTTCATATAAAATTTAAAAAATAATATTTGAAAGTGAAATCATGTTTTGTTATGAATATTAATTGGAGTTGTTTTTATGATTTTTTGTGAGTAATTTGGAATAAAAAAGTAATTATTTTTTTTGAAAATTCCGAAATAAAGTTGGATTTTGAAATACTATGGTTAAAATTGTTATTTGAAGTTCAACTCCGAGAAAAGTGAAAAACTTTTGGATTGCGGACTTAGAGATTGAAGTCAGTTGCTTTTCTTGGAATCGTCAGCTTGTTTGATAGATTCGACACACACTCTTCGAAGAATTTTACTGACCTCACATTTTATTGGTCAAAAAGCATACGTAGACAAAGTTATGATTTTAACTTTATCGATTCTGAATTTTACAATAATAATTTTAAGTGATAAATAACTAAAATTTAAATTTAATATTTATATACCTATAATAAATTTATCAACACAAATATATTACTACTATATTCGATCAAACCGTCATACAGACTACTAACTCCGCCTATACTCGAACTGTCTCATAAATTTTTAATTCAAATTGCTGCCGCATGGGAATAAGTCATTTTTGTGAAATTTCCTAGGTAACAACTTAACGTTTTCCTTTTTTTTGTTTTTTATTTTTTGAAAGATACTTCTTTGGGTCTTATTATTTGTCTCACTTTATTGAAGAAAAAAATTGTATAAAATATTTATCACTTTTAAAAAGTTCAAAAATAATTATTTACGTTGAACTTCCCTGTTAAACGTTTGCTTAAGAGAAATGGATCTTATTGCTGGTGGTTTAGACTGTGTTTTTTGATTGATCGGAGGAATTAGGCACGTAATATAAGATGGATCTTGAGCCTCTTATTTAAGATTTAATTTATGAGGCTAATTAATTTTATGTTGTTGTGAAGCTTTAGTTAGGTCGACTATTAATATAAATATTTTATTTTTCATTCAAAGATAATGTCCATAAAGGAAGAAAAAAATAGTTGGTCTATTGAGTTATCCAAGTGTTATGTAAAATTGACCAAGAATGATTACATCATATAGGAGAATGTGGAGTATGAGTTAATTTAGGGCCAAAATCAAATAATGAGACGAAGAGTACTTAAACAATTCACTTTAAATATAAATTTACTAGTGGAATCTGTCAAGACGTGAGCGGAAAGAAAGCACTTCATCTATCGATATTATAAAAATAATAGAATTTGAGCTTAATGTATTTCTGAATTGAGTCGATACTCTAGTACGAATCTTGAGAAAATACAATACGATTAAAGAGAAATTTTTAAAGCTTAATATGATCGAATCAACCATGATTATTGAATTAAGTCAATGTTCTTCAAATATTGTAAACAATATACACTCATTACATCCCCACTAGTTTGTTAATTTTAACTAGTTGGTAAAATTAAAGGCACTTGCAATACATGATTATCTTTGACTAATTAATTAAGAGTAAGTTTAATGTAAAAATTATAATTATATAATCAACTAGTAATACAATTAAATATATTATTTCATGATATAAAATTGAATATTTTGAAGGAATTAGTAAGAGGGGTTTGTTGTCACTAGCTGTATAGCTCATGAAAATTATTTGATAAAACATACTTGCTCCTAATAAACATATTTAAAAATATTAATTTAACCAAAAAAATATTTTAGGAAGGCTTTTTCTAGGTAAGTTTTTTCCCCATTTTTTTCAAGTTTCAACTCAACCATCACCACCACCAAAAAAAAAAAAATAGAAAAAATCAACTGAACACTATTTTTTATTTCACTTTCAGATTAACTAAAAATATACAATAATGTCAAAATGTAGCACTTCCCATATCTATTTCATTTTTCATAGAATAGGTCTTTAAATGGTTGAACCACGATCTTGCACGTAAGTGAAATTTTTTTTCTTCAAATTAATCGTGTTCGAAATTCACTGATTCAATTAATTTATATTAATTTTGTGTGTGGTCCGTTAAAGAGGAAACACTTTCTATAAGAAATTTATTGATTTTAGAGTGTTTGAATTCAAACATATAATTTATGTTAGACGGAAAAATTTCAACTATCCTATCATGTATGCTTTCTTAGTGGAACTAGAGTTTATCCCTTGGCTACATAAAGGTGTGACCTAACTATATGTAGAGTTTATGAGCTTATGATTTTTGTGTTTTTACCTATAATTTTTAATTTAAAATATTTTTAAAAATGGCACATTAAATTGCTTAAAATGACTTATAACTGCAAATGAAAATTAAATTGGGTTAAATATACCCTTAAAGTATGTGTGTAGATACAAATATGTGAAATATGAACATTTTTTTTGTCTAATTTGGAACTTTGATTAAATTTGGATTGCGTACTCCAATAGAATTTTCTACTTATCCAAAAACTCAAACTTAATATTTTTAATTAAGAGTAGAACAGTCTCACCAGTGTACTACCAACCATGTCGGTTTCATAACAAGATAATTACTCCTCTAAGCTTGTTGTTGTCTCCACCCAAAAAGAAGGCTAAAGAAGGCAATATTTTAATAAATATTTTCAATTATTTCTCGAGCTCACAAATCATTTTTGATGTTATATTTAATCATACACAATAGTTTAACTTTCATATTTAATATACATATATAGGGTTTAAAATTATATACAATAATACAATTAAATCTCACTAAAGCTTCCCAATATTCTCACTTGACTTTTTCAAAATCTTAGTTTAATGACTAATCTTATTTTATATCTCTAGTGACCTTATTATATGCGTGCTTAAATATAATAAGACAATTAGTATAGTACAATGTTATTGACAACTTTACAATAAAGACGAGCTCGTTTGGTTGAAAATAAAATTATCTTAGAACTATAATAGGTAATTGAAATTTTAATACAAGACTTATAATTTTACGATATTAATATATATCTTTTCTTATTTTTAACTGTGGAAAATATCATTATGATTGTTGTAAGAATACGGATTTTTCATGTAAGTATGACAGTTAGAGTTAGCTATCCAAATCAGAAAATACTTTGCATCTTTTGAGGATATCTATGATGTCGCCCAAGAGAGTTCATCTGCTTTGTGAGGATTTTCTGCGTTCGATAACACGAATCGTGATTGTTGAAGATTCGCTTAAGAGAAACATGTAAATTTCCTAACTAGTATTTACCGATTGAAAACTGCATTAACTAATACTCATAATTTAATATTAAATGAACCAAATGATCCCTAATTATATTATTATTAACAGTCTCAGAATGACGTATAAAGATCCTCCTCCCACATGCAAACTTACAGATAAATTGATGTGAAATCATTATCCACTGTTTTTTTTTTTTAGAATTTTATTAATTTTTTCAAAGTTGTGGGGATAACTCATATAATAAATTAATTGAAAAGATTAGGATATTCTATTATTTAATTTTATTTTTTTTGCTTTCATTTTCTTATTCACTTGTCCCCTTTGAGGAAGATAATTCTAACGTTTACTGAGGGGTGGATAAGCTTCAAAGTTTTCAAATATTCCTTTTTTAGAATATTTTTTCATAATAGGCAGAACAGATATATTTTTCTTGGGATGCGGAGCGGATCTGGGTGTCTATATGAGATTTATTTGAATTCAGTATTTTTGATAGAATGTATAATTTTTTAAAGTAAATATTATATTCAAATTTATAATTTTTAAAATTATAAAAAGATGAATATTCAAAATCTTAAATGTTAAATATATCGAGTTAAATTGTTGTTGTTGTTTACTATTATCAACTACTACCACTTTCATATCTAATTTAGGTCGTCGTCCATCTTTAACTAACATTTCACTAAAAGAGTGAAAAAGTAGGAGGTTCCAGAGAGGGATAATTGTTGCAAGTCGATTGTCATCCATTATTACCAACTTAACCTCATCATAAATTGCCCTCCTTTAGCAGTTATTATCATCCTGATTTATCATCGTGTTCAATATCTACACAATTAGTGATTATCACCATAATTGGTTATTATTGTTATCCATCACAATTATCAAATGTCACCACCATCAATTACCACAATCAACTGTACCATTATCAACCCATATATCCTCAATCATATGATATTTATAGTATTGCTCTTATAATTTCTTGTACTATGAATTTTCGATTATAATATTAATTTACTGATTACTGCTTCTTTTTCTTTTTCAAAATGGTTTGTCATGCTAACTTTCGTTATTTCTTTTCCCGAATTTCTTTGATATGTTTTTTCTTGAACTCGATCTATCAAAAATAATTTATTTACCTCATAAACTAAAGATATAATCTGCATATACACTAATACTATACTCATCAGACTTTACTTATAAAATTTTACTAAATATATTGTCACTCTGACTAATCATCAAGGATAACATATTCTCAATCATTTAATAAAAATACAAGGAAAATAGGTTCTATTATCCAAAAAGTATGTAGAAAAAACATAAAAAGATTCTCAAAATGTATGTAGAAAAAAAATAAAAAGATTCTAGATAGAGAGGGATGTATGAAAACAACTTGTGTATTTAGGTATCTTCCAACTAAATATATGCCCAATTCATAGGTTATATTGATTATAATATGTGTATGGACCCCTAACGTTTTTCTCACGCCCAATTACTACTTTAATGTTTTTGATATTGACTATTCATAGACTTCCACTTTTTTTGTGCTATTAATTCCATCATTTCATTTTCACAAAGGGAATTTATAGATATTATTCTTGTGTATGAAATGAATTCCCATGACTATTTTTTAAAAAGAAAATATATAAGGAGAAAATGAAAAAATAATAATTTGTTCATGATGAGAGCTACTACTAAAATTTAGGTTGTATTTTCTCACTATAAAAAATTACTATTTTTCTGCGGAAATTTCTTTTCAATTGTTATATTTATAGATATTTTGAATGAATCGGTGAGAAAAAAAAATAGTGTTTTCATATGAAAAGATTAAAAAGTTTCCGACTATTTCAATGATAATCTATTTTACACTATTTTTTTCTAATAAGATGATTCGATGATAAAATGACTGAAAAAATCATGTTCAATAACATAATTTTTTCACTCTTTCACACTGGAAAAACCCTTTCTTTCTAGTAGTGACTTTTGCTATTTAGTGGTTATTTGGTCTAATAAAATCAGATTATCATGGAATTATAACCAATATGATAATCTTGAGATACAATCAAGATTATCTCTATCCACCTTTTTTTAAAAATAAAATAGTTAATTTCATGATTGTGACATAAAATTATCGAATTTTGTTAGTTATATTCTCAATTAAACACATGATAAATTTTACCTAATAGTCATTGAGATAACTCACGATTTAATTCCTCCAATCAAACGACTCCTTATTGAACAAGCCTTCTTAAAATTCCAATATAGATTATATACATATATGATATGTAACGGTTATCTCTCTTATGATTTGATATTAGATATTAAAATCATGATCGATGCAATATTTCCAAATTTCGTCCAATAAAATTTTAATATTGTGACGTTTTTGGATTTAAACATTATAAACTCTTTAAGATTTCAAATATCGAAATATTTATTCCCTTTTTATTCGTTTCCTAAAATTTAATAAACACACATCTTAATTTACTTAATTACAAATACACTATCCATGACTAATGTATTTTGAAGACTTTTTTTTTTCTTTTTTTTTTCTTTTTTGAAGAATATATATATTACATAAATCTAAAATATGTGCACATGTTTTTTGTATATGTGAGGGAATTAATTGTTTGTTTGGCATATTCATGATTGAATCATATTATAGATCAAAGTACTTAGAATACTATACTTTATAAGAATATTTTGCAACCACACCAAAATTACTCTATGGAAATTGTGACCTTTAATTTTGTCCTTTTCTCAAAAGTAAGATATATATATTGGTGCAACAAATTAAGGACTTTGGTGGAACATAGATGATGATTTTTCATGTTCAATATATCAATATAAACATAAATCAAAGACATAAAAATGTGGAGTCCCTCTCATTTGAAAAGGAAAAGAAAAAAAAAGTGGAAAATAATATAAACATTCTAATGTGGAGAAAGAGTGTATAAATAAAAAGACTTGTTGGACCACGTTGTTTTTTTTTTGAAAAAAAAAGAAAAAAAAGGACCACGTTATTCATAATGTTTAATTTAAGATCATTGGCTCAGAAAAATTAGGAACCATAAAATATTATCTCAAAAACATTTATACATAATCTATAAGCAAACACTACGAGAGTAGAATGGATGGAGAGTACTGAGGTTTCAGGGTGGCGTGGTGGGAATGTGAGATGGTCAACAAGTGCGGGTTGGGGACGTTGGATAGATGGAAAGGAGATAATAAACTTTGAATATCACTTATAAAACTTGTTTTCCGTAATTTTATTTAAGAAAGTTATTTTTCTTCATTTTAAAAAATTTAATTTTTTTAAAGGGAAAAAAGTTTGAAATATATCTGAACTTTGACCGAAATTGTTGTAACAATACTGAACTTTGGAAAGTACCTTTTACCCCCTGCACTATTTAATAGTGTATTTTAAAGGTATATATGTGTCCACGTGGACATCATAAATATTGCATCATTTTAAATAGTAATGTGTCCACGTGGGCACATATATACCTTTAAATACACTATTAAATAGTGCAGGAAGTAGGTCCTTCATAAAGTTTGGTATCGTAACAACAATTTCGATCAAAGTTAAAGTATTTTTTAGACCCTTTCCCTTTTTTTAAAATAATATTTTGGAATCAAAAAAAGAAAATGTCAGGGAATCAAAATGAGAAATCAAACAGATTCCTTTAATTTCAAGTTGCACAAAATGAGTTGTTTAGCCACGTGGCTGCATGCACACTGGAAAATTACTTTTAAAAATTTGCAGTATCTTTTGTATTTTAATATTTTAAAAGATACAATCAGTGTAAGCGAAATCGTGAAGTAACTATAAAGTTATTTTCATGTGATTTATAATAATCATGAAGCAACACAATAATTGCATTAAGATAGACTGTGTACATCATATCTTTTGAAAAATGCGGCCCTTCCCCAATCCTGTTAACATATATTTTATTTATTTATTTAACGATCCTTGAGTAAATTAAGAACGATCCTATTAACAAATTGCAGAATGCAGAATGTTTTATCCATCATACTATTCTTTTACAAAGATTTTCAAACTTACATTTTCTTTTATATAATATTTGTCCAGCTTAAAGGTTTTTGTGAAGATCTGATTTATATAATTAAATTTTGCTTATGAAAAAGATTGCCTTGACATGCAAAATCTCTAACTTTTTTCTCTGTACACTTGACACAAAAGACATAAAATAATCATTAAAAAAAATTAGTGTAAAAGTAGGGTTCATTAATTAAGTAACCAAACATGGTAAATTTTAAATGAGATTATCTCAATCCAATAAGAGATGATTAATTATTTAAAATCCAACCAATTAATTCGATGATGAATCAATTTTGGGTTAATTAGCTTAAACAGTAGTTATAAAAAACAATTTACTGCATAACACTTGCATTCATGAAATAAACCGTATACGAGAAATAAATGTTATACAATTAAGAACACTGAAATTTGTAAATCGTTTATTTAAATAGATGATTATGTTAGTTAATATGAATCGATAATGTTCATCTAGCTAGCTAGATATCAATAACTATTTAATGAAGTTGAGTTGTGCGATCGAAACAAGACTTAATTTGACTGTTTGAATGAAATATTCTGACAAATTTAAGGGACCAATTATGCATTAAGCCTTTATCAAAATAAACCTAATTTTATGCACATGTCATTGGTTGATGTATTTTTTTAATTTTTTTTTTATAAATTGATTAGTTAAAGTTACAGAACCATGTGCGCAAAAGACTAAAACGATAGTTTCAACGGCTTCCACTATGATAACAAAATTATTCGTGACTTTAATATGAATATCAGATATCTCGAGAGAAATAAACAAACAAAAACAAACTACCTTGAATAGCTCTTTTCATTTCGCAATTATTTTCTTGAAATATTCTATCGATGGCTTAAGGAGATTGAACGCAATTAATCTCATCAACGACTTGATCATTATCATATTAAATTATTACATTAGTTACATATTCTTTGGCAAAGTCAAGTGGTTGAATAAGTGTTTTTTTAACAATGTTGAAAATACATTTTTTTGGAATGTTAACTAAATTTATTAAATATAAATAGTATATAGAGTGGGTCAAAATGTTTTGTAACGTCTTTTTAATTTTATTTAGACATCTTGTTGGATATCTCAATTAGTCGCAATGTAAGAAAACTCACATATTAAATTTTTATTTGTTTTGTCAAGCTCAAGGTTTATTTCGTTTGTTCAGTATTTGTTGGAATAACAATTTAAAGTTAGAGTAGAAATAAAATTCTTAAATTATTTAGAATTTGTTATTTTAAAGTAGTATTTATTTAATCGGAATATGGTCCTTGAGTTTTCTTACATGATCTTGAACAATTTTCATGTGTTTAGCTAATTTTTTAGGTCAAATTACACTCGACATTTATTTCTTTACCACATCTGATTCCGAATAAACTGAAAAATTTGGATTGACACCGAACAAGGCCACTAAGATATTAAAGTCTCCTTACATACCTAGAAGTCTTTCATTCCTAGCTAGACTTTTAAGAGACTTCTGGTTAATAATAGAGAAATCTCAATCATCATACACAAAGTTGATACTTAAATTATGAATTTGATCAAATCCTGAATTTTTTGCTCAAAACCTATTTTTAAAAATTAAATACATACTAGAAAGATGAGGTCGCTCTATTCCATAGACAAGACTCGTTCCATACTTCCATACTTTGTTTACGAGTTCGTGTAGTATTCCCCTATCATTAATTAAAATTCAAAAACAATATAATTACTTCTCAACTTAGCTTTAAGCTTTAAATTTTGACTCTATCTTTATTTAATCAATCCACCACATTCCTTGGTGCTTGAGAGAGTCAAAATGTTGATGAATAAAGAAATAGAAATGGTTGAGTACAAGGTAATGAATGAAGTCTTCAATCAACAAAGTCAAGTCAATGCCTGTAATATATTATATGTATATAACTATCAAATTGCTTCATACTTAATTTC
>JAJOOH010035523.1:0-13423 GCA_029582605.1 Solanum gracilifrons | reverse complement strand
GTTTCATACCTCAACTTTCCATTATTCTCTTTACCTACCTAAACTATCACCTTTTCACAAGTTCATACGTCAACTATCACTCCATTTGTATTAAAATTCAAAACACACCTCGACTCCAAGGTGTGTAGGCCAACTCAGCATCGACATGTGTTTTAATACAAATGGATTGATAGTTTAGGCAGGTAAAAAGAACAATGGATAGTTGAGATATGAAACTCGCACTCCATTTCTATTAAAAAACATCTCGATGATGAGTTGGCTACACACCTTAGAATCAAGGTGTGTTCTAAATTTTAATACAAATGGAGTGATAATTAACGTATGAACTCCAAAAAAGGTGATAGTTTAGGCAAGTAAAAAGAACAATGCATAGTTGATATGAAACTCGCACTCCATTTCTATTAAAACACATCTCGATTCTGAGTTCGCCTACACACCTTAGAATCAAGGTGAGTTTTAAATTTTAATACAAATGGAGTGATAATTAACGTATGAACTCATGAAAAGGTAATAGTTTAGGCACGTAAAGAGAACAACGGATAGTTGAGATATGAAACTTGCTAAAAATGATCGTTTAGGTATGGTTTCTACCACTTTTAAACATATCTATAAGTTTTGAATTAAAGCTATTGAATTCGGGTTCTATTTGGGGGCATTTGTAAAAGTTTAAAAAAAAAAAACTTACGCGCAACGATGACAAAGCTGAGCGAATTTGCCACTGCGAAGGCGCCAGCCATTTCTGAAGGTAACTGAGTTGGATGAATCTTCACATTGAAAGCAGAAAATTGTTGTTGAAGAAGAAGGAGAAGCCATTGAAAGAGAAGAAGAAAAAAAGGAAACCCTAAAAACAGAGCAAAGACAAAATTTTCAGAATGGAAACTGATTAGTATTCAAAAAAGGTGGTGATTAACATTTAACATAAACAGAGAGATAATTATGTGATTACTTTGATTAATCTGTTCTCTCAAATAAGGAAATTAGCAGTTAAACAAGATTAATTATTTTTTTTACCCTAAATACAAAATTGAAAATGAAGAATTGAGTCCAATTTGGTAGGTTGAGAAAGGGAATACATTGGATTTTGGGACCATTTAAGACATTAGACCAACATGGCTAGTTTCGCACTAGAAACCTTCGAGTTCAAGTCTTTTGCGAATAGAAAAACTTTTGTTGGGAGCATTTTGGTAAGTATTTTTTCATTTTTAATTAAAAAGTTTAAGTTCGAGTCTTCTGGGTATGAAATCGCTTTTGTTAGGGAGCGTCAAGTTGTCAATGTTAAACTTTTCGGCGCAAATTCAAATTTGATCGGACTTCAATGTGAAAACTGGTCAGGTGGGAAACCAAAAGAAAAAAAACTTAGAAATGAACCTTGTAATGTCTAAATTCTCAATTTGGTTGAGCTTTAATATAGATATCGAATATCGAGGTGAAAAATAAAAAAAAAGTCATATTAGAAATGTATACAAATTCGGAAATTTACCTATAACATGCATTGTTTGAAATTGTGAAGTTCAAACAAAATAATCAAACCTCATGCATATATTTGAAAATTCATTTAATTTTTGCTTAAATTTTATCTAGATGTGGCTCAATTTAGTGAATTTTGCTTACACTTCAATTATTTTTGTCTAAACTTCGGCTAGTTTTTTGAAAATTTTATGCATGTATAATTGAAATTAAGTCATTTTTATATAAACTTGGATCATATAAATTATAAGCACCGCGTGTTTAAAATTGTTATGAAATAAATAAACAATGAATTTATGTAAAGAAAGTATATACATACTAAATAGTGGCATATCAAAATTATTTTTTTATAAAGTTTTTACATAGTGGTAAATTAGTGATAGAACTATTATTATATTCATAATTTATTTTATATGATTGTAATATTCGAAATTTACAACACAACTAATCTGTTTAAAGTGATAGCAATAATACATGTGATATAAATGAATTTTGGTTCACTTGGAAGATAAAGCTAGTAAAGTGTTACGCGCAATCTCAAAACTTATGTCATGAGAAATTTAATATTAAAACTTAACTTCAAAAGCTTGAATAATAGAGCAACATATTATATAGTATTGTATATTAGGTATAGGTATATAAATATCATACTTATACATTAAATGTTATACATATATCTTAAATTTGTTTCCTTCTTTCATTTTTATATCGTGCGATGAAGTTTGAAAAAATAATTTATTATTTATTTTTATATATAATAATCGCGTGATGTGGCATCTGAAGTGCTCCAAGTTATCCACAAGGCATGGGTAGGTGTAAGGGGCAGACTCGTGCTTGAGTCATCCAACCTAGATTACAAATATATATATAAACTAAAATAAAACATAAATTATATATTTTAAAGATATATGTAAGAGAAAAAAATGTTAAAATTGTTATGAAAAAAATATTTAAAGTATAGAAAAATAAAAGATATAACTAAAGAACTTGAGGAAGAGAGATATCTTTTTTTTTACCCTTCAAACTGATGCATATATGAAGAAAATTATAATGAAGTATATTTTATAAAGGTAGACAAAAATAAGGGTGACATTAGGCATAGCATGTATTACATTGCAAGTTAAGTATCGTAACAGAAATGACACTCTGCATACATTGATATCATGTATTAATATATATTTTAAAAAGTTGTCTGTTTGAACTACTCTCAAATTACCTGCTTGATTGTAAGTTTCTTCGAATAATTATAAAAGTACTTAAATATACACATAATTTAGTGTATTCATAGCAATAGTATTTCACTTAGACTGGGCTGTTAATGGGTTGTGTTGGGCCCTATCAGAAGAATGTCAAGTGCATTTTGTGCATGTCTTTTTCCATAAATTATTAGGTAGGGGTGGGGGTGGGGGTGGGGTAGGGCATGTTTCTATTAGGCATAATACATAAAAATGATTATTAACTTGGCTTCAGCGGATAACTATATCCTCCAATTTTGAGTGTGCACAAGTAAGTACTAAACTTGTATAAAAATGAACAAGTAGACACATGTGTCCTACATGACATAATATACGTAGGACACCACGTAGGACAAGAAATTGTCATGTAGGGTGTCATGTAAGACAAAGGTGTCTATTTGTTCAATTTTATACAAGTTTAAGTGTCTACTTGTGCACACCCAAAGTTTGTTAGGTGACGGTAATTTAAGGATCATGTTTATGTTTATGTATTATGTCTTTGTACTACACTACTAGCATAATATCTACCTTTATTTAAATCATGTTTTTGCACGGATTGTTATTATTTTGGGGTGGTTTTTAATTTCACTCTCAAATAGAATGATAAGTATTTTTTTTTTATCTTTGTTGCTCAATTAATAAAATTTATGAACAAAAGCTTTCTTATTTATGACTTAATTTCGTTAGGCATATGTTAAGAGAACTATTATCTCGCTTGGCATAAGTTTTATGCGTCATAAGTACCATGAGAATTAAGTTATACAAGATAAGTTATAGGCATAATACATAAATGTGCGCTTCAACTTGACTTCAATTGACATCTATGTCCTCCAATTTTGGGTGTGCATAAGTACAAATTAAACTTAAACTTGTATAAAATTAAACAAATAGACACGTTTGTCTTACGTGACATCCTACATAGCAATTTCGTATCATACATGGCGTCCTACGTGTATCATGTCAAATAGAATATGTGAAGTGATAAGTATTTTTTCATTTTTAATCACTTCAAATTTTGAAGTATGAAATCACTTAAAATAAAAAAACACTATACTCTTTAAAGTAAAACCTCTCTATAAAAACCAAATTAAACGAACCCTAAAACAAATACCTAACATGGCATAGATGGATGAAAACATACACTACTCTAGCACAAGCAATATCAAAAGTTGTAATGATTAGATATAATGTTAGGACTTCTTTTAAGCATAAATAATTTCAAATAGTACTATAATGTTAATTATTTACACAAAGCATATAACATGGTTACTGTCAGTGTTACCATTGAGAACATCTTAATAGAACGATTTTTATTTTTTTTGTACTTAGATAATTGTTTTAGAGTTGACTAATCTGAATTCATATCGGAAAATTTCATTTTTGGGTAAGATGTTTTCTATATATATCAAGGGCAACTCTATTCATAGGGAGCTCAAATCAATGACGAAAAATTTCATTAAGAGAATTCAATATATAGAGAAGTAAATAAACAAACTGCTATAAATACATAAAAATGATGTTGACATTTGATGTACAATGCGCGTGAAAGAGGTTCATGTAGATTATTACACCCTTAACTCAAACATGAGACTTCTAATTAAAAATAAAAAGGTATTAGACACTCACCATAATCATTTTTCAAAGAAAAATATGAAATTTATGAGTTTGTACTGCCATCTCAAGATAAAGCTATAATAATAATACTAATTGAATTCACCGCTAAACTTATAAATATTTAATAAATGTCTTATTACATATAAAAGACTTGAAAAATACATTTTTTTGTAAATTCAGAATCGAGTTTCTAGATTACCATCGATACTAAAAGAATATTACTACAAATACATTAGTCGAACAACAATAGAGTACATGCAATTCTATTTATTATATTTTGACTTGAATAAAATTAAATTAACACAAGGATTTATTATTCTCCATGACAAAAAAAATATAATTCTATTTTAATAAACTCTATTTAGATTATGAAGAGTCTTGATTATGTCAATTTTTTTCTTATAAATAAAAAAAATTGTTTAGACTTTGCATTTCAAATTACATAATTCTACGTGCTTCAAAATTTTAAAATATTCCCTTACATGGCTCCAACAAACAACATAAGAAAGTCAATGACCACCACGTTTAGTTTTTTCTCTTGTATTTTATTTTATTTATTTTGTCTAAATTATGGTCAAGCATGAAATACTATAATTATAATAACTAAATTTGAATTCACACATTGTATGACGACACTTCCAATTACTAAGAATTTGAACTCAAGGTATATGATCGTATGATTCATTGATTTGGATATAAATGATGCATTTATTAAATTCTGCATAAACAATATACAAAAACAATTAAACTCTATATAACTAATTTCGACATAAAATAATATATAAATTCTTTCCTAAAACCAATTTCTATATATTATTAAATTAATTTACATAACTCCAAATGAATTATCAAATGATTCCTAATTAATTGATTTGACGTTGACTATTAGCCTACTATAACCCTCTTTATTTTTTATTCAAATTTAGAAATCAAATAATTTAAATAAATTCGAACAGACCAAAATTAGAAGAAGAAAAAAAAGACAATATAACAACAAAGAACAAATTAGAACAGGTACCTCATCATTTAGTATCATTGTTTGTCAACCACATCATTAAATTTTTTTCGTTTTAATTTATTTATTTTATATATATATTATCTTATTTTATAATTTTTCAATTTTAATTTAATATATTATTATTATTATTATTATTATTATTATTATTATTATTATTATTATTATTATTTTGACTACAATTCAAACTTGTCCCCCACAACACCTACCTAGCTCCATGAAAAAATATTCAATTTTTTCGTAAAGCAACTATCATTTTTCTTTTCTTATTTGAATATTCGATACTTATCAAGGTGTTCAATTAAAAAAATTCGATCAATTAAAAGTTAACAAAATACAATAATATATTCAGTAAAATTCTATAAGCGAAGTCTTAAAGAATAAAATGTATCAGACTTTATCATCATTTTGTAAAGGTAGAAGAACCGTTTTCGAAAAATTCTTAGCTCAAATATAAAAAAAGTTAACGAAACACGATTAGAGATTGCAATGGGCGGTGCGGGTTGGATAACCCACAAAACTTTTAACCCCCTCTGCTTTGTCCCGCATAATTATTTTCAACCCGCTCGACCTTTCCCGCATCCCTCCCCACCCCGCCTCATTTCTATATATTTCTTCACGCTTAATCAGATATATATTGTGTTATTACACATGTACTATTTATCAGTGTTTTTATTATGTATGTTTTTTTTTGGTTGTGAAAAACAATAACCAACTCATAACAGGCCAACACATCTCGTTTATCCTTTTTCTTTTCTTCTTTTCCTCCATTTTTTCTTCCATTTTTTTTCTGCATATCCAAATTGTTTGTTCTTCTTGACAATTGTAATCTTATCACATCTGTCAACCTTGTAATAGGTGAAAAAATCTGTAAAAAAACTTGGTGTTTTACTCTGTTCTTGATTTTTTAGCTTAAGAAGAAGAAGTTTGCAGAAAGTTTCGTTTTTCACAATTTTTTTTTTCAATTTTGGGAAGAAATACAAGTTTTATTAGCTCAGAATCCCATTTTACTTTGGTGGGGTTCGTTTTTCTTGGAGGAATTTGAGGTTTATTGCATTTTTTTTGGGATTGGAATTTGATGTTCATGTTCGAGAACCCCACGTAGAATCTCGAACATGTGTTGAAATCTGAATCTGAATCGATTTTTTGGGATTGTGGGGTTGAAGGTTTGAATTTGTTTTTTGATTTTAGCTTAAGAAGAAGAAGATTCCAGAAACTTCGTTTTCCAGAACTTTGTTTCCATTTGGGGAAGAAACATAAGCTGTATTTGCTCAGAATCCCATTTTCCTTTCATGGGTTTCGTTATTTTCTTAGCAGAAATCGAAGATAATTTCAAGGTTTATTGCGTAGTTTGATTGGAATTTTTCAGGTTGAAGTTTGATGTTCATGTTTGAGACCCTCAATGTGTTGAATTCTGAATCTGTATCAGTGTTTTTGGGATTGTGGGGTTGAACAATGTTCAGATTTGAATGAAAACTGTATTTTATAACAGAAATTTCTAAAAAAAGAAGCTTTTTTCCTCTCTTAATTGGAACTTAAAAATGTCGTCGGTTTCGGAAACTTCTAGAACTCTTAGTTCTCTGGAAGAAATGCTGGAAGCCCTTAAGCAAAGGGACGAGAGTGAGATGCCTAAAGATTGCCCACCAGCATTACCATTTAGGCCAAAGTTAGCTTCGAGAACTAGGCCTCCTTCTCCGAAGAGATCAATGCCTGGTACACCGGAAAAGCGTGACATTGAATTGGAAAATGGCAAAAGAGAAGAAGAGTTTAAAGGGAAACTAGGTAATGTGTTTGGAGCCAAAATGTGTAAAGAGGTGGATTCTAGTAGTGAGTCACCTTATGTTAATTCATCAGCTCAAAAGGAATATAGACAGAGATTTTGGGAAAATGATGGTGCTAAGCTTGATAACAAGCTTCCTTATTCTCTCCCAAAGTTTCGCGAGGATGAGTGGGACGACAACATCAGTTATTTTATTGAAAAGGTAATAGGAAATTACTGTAGAAGTTGTGTGTTGTTCAGTTTTATATGCTTAGTATGCTAATTTTGTTTGTTTGATAGAATGTTGGATTTCTGATTATGGGTAGTGGGACTTCAGTTACTAGAAATCCTTAAGAGTTTGAATTGATCTTCTTGGTTTGGGAAGTTGCTATTATCGTTTGTTGACTAATTATCGAGTTAATATAGACAATTCATATAGCTTAACTAGGTTGGGCGTTTGGGATTAGGAGAACTCAAAATGTGCAGACGAGAGATATAATTTCCTGTTTGGTTGGGCAATCCACAGTACAGCTGCTCAAGTTTGTGAATACAGTTTCGAATATCTTTCAGCTCTTTTGTTTCTTGAGCTCACTGCAGTTTACCTGTAAGTCTTTGGGCATGTTTGGAATACTAACACTTTTAACTAAATGGTGAGTTGGTAAACAAAAATTGTGCATGTTCTACTTTGAACTCCCATTGTTTGTCGAAGTGTGTTGGTTGGCAGGAAGATTTCATGAATTTTACCTGATGTGGTATAGCTTTTGAGACATCTTTTGAATGTTACTAACGAGTAGTTATATTAATGGTGGCCCACACTCATCTTCAAAGCTCTGTATTTCAGAAGCTTCGTGTTTGGTGCCATCTGAAAAATAGACAATGGGAACCAGGGCAGGTGCAATCAACTACTGGAGACAAAGCCTCAGTATTGCTCTCTGATGGCAGTGTAAGTTCACCTGTTCTGGCTATTCACTATGATGAACAATGAAGTTTAAAATAATTGAATTAAAAAGATCTATTTGTACTTACTTTGTCAACCTATAGGTTGTGGCAGTGCCCGTTGAAGAGCTTTTACCTGCAAATCCAGATATTCTTCAGGGCGTGGATGATCTCATACAACTTTGTTATCTTAATGAGCCATCGGTTCTTCACAACCTCCAATATAGATATGCTCAAGATAGAATATATGTGTGTACTCTTAAGACAGCTCACTGTCTCATCAGATGTAGAACACCATGCCTTCATTTTAATGTTTTCTGTCCCTATGCTTACAGACTAAGGCTGGGCCTGTTCTAATAGCAGTCAATCCCTTCAAAGAGATCCAATTGTATGGGAGCAAACTTGTTACAGCATACAAGAAGAAACTCTTGGATAGTCCTCACATTTATTCTATTACTGAAACTGCCTACAGTCAAATGATGGAAGGTCTTTATAATTCCTAAGTGCATTCCTGATCTCTGAAACTTTTAGATGATATTAGTCGATCCTTATTTTCTTGCTTTTCCTGTGTATCTTGCAGATGAAATGAATCAATCCATCATCATAAGGTTGGTTGAAGTGTCTCATTGTTAGAGTTTGTAACGCGAAGTATCTGATGATAGTATCTACACTGGTTGAGTAATTGCATGTCTTGGTTGTAATGATCAAATTTGTGGTAAGCCTAATGCTTGTATTTTTCAAACAACTAACTTCTCTTCATATCATTTAGTGGGGAAAGTGGTTCTGGGAAGACGGAAACAGCAAAATCCGCGATTGAATATTTGGTTATGATTAGTGGAGGCAACAATCATGAAGAAAGTGAGCTGCTGCAGACAAGTTGCATATTGGAGGCTTTTGGAAATGCTAAAACCCTCAGGAATAACAACTCCAGTCGATTTGTCAGTCTCTACATCTTCTTCTGTTTCTTTTTGTTTGCTATCTTTCTTTTGGGGGGTGGGGTGGGGTGGGGGTATAAATGGAATAGCTTCTTTGAATTAGTAATGGCCCTTTTTGCACTTGGACTAACAGATGCCCTGATGGGTTGCAGGGAAGGTTGATTGAAATTTATTTTAGTGCAGAGGGAGGAATTTGCGGTGCTAATGTACAAGCATGTAAGGATGTTTATTGAGATGAATTTCCGTATAAAATACATTGCTCGCCACTGGTTACTTGTTAGTATTGTTTTTGGTAAATATTCGTTGAAATTGTTTTGTAATGTTATTTTGGTCCCATTTTACTGACTTCTACCAATCTTTGTGCATGTCTAATATGTTGATGCTAAAATAATGGATAGTTCTTCTTGAAAAGGTGGGCAATTTTCTTTTGTGTATTCTTCCTTTGTATTTTCTTGTTAAAATTGTGTCTGTTCATCAGAGCTAAATCTTTCTGAGACACGTCTAATTTGGCAGTCAAGAGTGGTTCAACTGGCTCATGGAGAGAGGTCTTACCATATCTTTTACCAGCTATGTGCTGGGGCTCCTTCTGCTTTGAGAGGTTTGGATTCTGATATTGAACCTTTCATTGTAGTCTTCTTTAGTTACTTATTTTACTTGTTCGGGTCTTTACATCTGTCATGGGCTCCACATTTTAGTTTTCTCAGTAGGATATGATTTTTCAGTAATTTCTATGAATTTATAAACATTTTCAAGCTGTGAATCTTCTTCTATTGTTACTGTTGCATTGTACTACCTGTGAGATGTTTCTCTTCATATCTTTTTCAGATTGGATATTATTGTGATTCTAAAAGCAACATAGGAGCTATAATTTTACTGAATAAGTGCTTTTCATTATCAGAAAACATTAGTTGGAGAACTTTTGTTGATGATGGTGATCTTTTGTTTGAATTTGTGGTATTGTAATGGTGAACTTACAATCACAAGTTGTAGTTTTTTTTTTTTTTACTGGATGCTGTTTAATGTGGAATACAATAGGTTATCTGCTTGGTGCATGAAAGTTTGAGTTGGAAAATTTGGAATTTGAGCATAAACTAGATGGAGTAGAGTAGATTATATCAAGTGACCTGCAACACTGTCTTTGAATGAAGTTCCTTGAGTTCTATGTACATACATGTGTGCTTTTTTCTTTTTGGTTAAAAAGACCATCTGAAGACATAATATTAGACATTTCAACTTCTTTGGCTTTCGATTATTCCACAAGTGGGACCACTGTTTCTTGGCTAGATGTGTGATTGAATACTCTACAGCTCTGGATAATTCTTTTTCGTGTCTCTTTTTTAAAAGGAGAGGTAGGTGTTAAATAAAGAAGTCCTCGAAAGATTTTGTACCTTCACTTTAGAACATTTGTGTGATTCTTTTTTCAGATAAACTTAAGCTGAAAGGTGCTTCGGAGTACAACTTTCTCAACCAGAGTAATTCGTTGGTGATCCATAATGTTGATGATGCAAAAAAGTTTCATATGCTTGTGGTGAGCTCAAGGGATCAGATTGGTTAATTTAGATTTAAATTCTTTTGCTTTCAATTCAAAATCATGTTGGATCTTTTTGTTGTTAATTCCTTTCATGCACTCCCTTTTCAGAAAGCCCTAAACACTGCGGGGATTTCTGAAAGAGACCAAGAGCATGCTTTTCAGATGGTTGCTGCAGTGCTATGGCTGGGAAACATAACATTCCAAGCAATTGGCAATGGAAACAATGTTGAAGTTGTGCAATGTGAAGGTGAGCTATTTATGTGAAGTACAATTTTGCTAATTTTGCTCCTTTTGAATTTTTGTTCTCCTTGAAATAAATAATACAGTAACATATTTGATTTCTATACTTGTGTCATCATTGATCTCTGATCCTATTCTTAGTAGTCTATTGCAGCCTAGACTTCTTAATTTATAAAAAAATGGAGTTCCATTACGGAAAGATGAATAATTCTTGTTAATTAAAAGTATTCATAGCTAATCATGCCAAGATATTAGCAGTAACTAAACTATTCCATTGCTAAAGAACCATCTGATACCTACAATTATTACATGCGGTTCTATAACACAAAAGTTAATCTGGTAAAGGAAAATATCACGACCAAGGAGGGCCGTGATTGGCACCCGACGATCTGACTCCAGAAGGTTGAACCAGTAGAACTTTAGTACCTGTTAATTGTCAACAAATGCATAAGGGCACTCGCTTGCCCAAGCCAAGACTCATATACTTACATCTATGCATGGATAATCCTCAAAATGTGAATCCATAGCACAATCACATGCATAATATGTCCTGGTCACCATAGTGTTCCCATCACGACTGCCCAGGGGGTCCAGATTTTCTACTCACATTATTGGACAAGTTGTGCTAGCACCCTCCACCCTCCAGTAAGAAGTCAGAACTTCTTATAGAGAACTCCAAATGACAAACCTTTCTAATTGTTAGAAACCAGCTTTCAAGTGCTACAATTTTGCTTCAGAAATCATGGCCAAATCTGTCATATTTATAACAAGATATGCATTTTTGAAGTTGGTCCTTGTTAGAACTCTTAGGATCCTTGTAAGTATTATGCTTTTTGTTCTTTTCTGATTTTTTAAAGGTCCCCAGCATATCCTTAATGCTGAAGAATACAATGTTTACCAATTCTCAATTTTTTTTATAGATTTCTTGCTCCTTGTGTTATTTTCCTACTTCTCTTGTTCCTAAAGTACATATTTAAATCCAAAATACTTCCGTTTCATAACAATCACTCACCAAATATATCCCCATCGTTCCAACACATTAAACCAAGCACTTCTCACTTTTCACCATATAGATGGCTCATTTGAGGGAAGTGGAAAGTGTTACAAACAAATTAGTGTGGGATACTCATATTTACTTAACCTTATATTATAACTGAAAATAGATTTGTATCTCCTGTTGTATCTTTTACTATGATACTAGAATGCAAGAATATGTATTTCCTTTATCCCATTGCAGTGTCCCCTTATTTTATTCCCCTTCTTCAGTTTTATTCAAGTAATTTTCTGCCATAGAAGGGTCAATTTGGTACCATCCCTCATGCCATGCTCTAAAAAGAATGGTCAATGTTTATTTTGTTAACACACATAATTAAAGAAATTCACAATCACGGAGATGTTATGTAGTTATAAATTTTTGTGAGGAGGAGGAAAGAGTGTAGAGAAAATGCTTAGGTCTGTGCACAATCAACACTTTATGGTCTTTTTCGCGGTGTAGCCTATCTGTAATTTCCTTCTGTGTCAAACACTATGATGTTCTTTCTCCTTTGAGTAGGAGAGACAGTGTGTCTTGTTTTGTCATTGTCAGTTTTGCTACTTTTTCCTGGACTTGCATTTTTAACTGCAAGTTTAATCTTTTGTAATCATCTTTTTCTCTGAGCCTTTGAGGTTCTATGCAAGTTTTTTTTTCACTCTTTTAGGCCATGAGCAGGTTATAACGTCATAAAACCTCTTTTTTAGGCTTTATGGGAAAATCTTTTGCTTTCTCAAGATAATTCTTTTCTTTCCCCTTTTTCCTTGTGTTCTTCCAGTTATAACTATTTTGATTCTTGGGTCTCTTTGATGCGAGGATTTTGAATTATGCCCTATTGTGCTAGTTCCCTGATACGGTTTTATATGTTTGTTATAACTGTGCTTAACTGGAGGTACTAAAGCTGACATGTTTGGTATTTTACTATCTCTGCTGTTGCAGCCGTTATAAATGCTGCTAGCTTGATGGGCTGTAGTGCCAATGACCTCATACTAGCTTTATCAACCAGGAAAATACAAGCTGGCAAGGATAAGGTTGTCAAGAGTTTAACCATGCAACAGGTTCGTTACTCAGTTGTATAGGCTCTGAATCAAATACGTTATTTCTGCAAATTTTGATTTTGGAACTCCTACCTTTTCTTTCAAGAACCATAATGGAATGGTTTTAACTCTGATTCAGGCAATTGATACAAGAGATGCAATGGCCAAGTTCATCTATGCAAACCTGTTTGACTGGATGGTGGATAAAATTAATAGATCTCTTGCAATGGGTAAAGAGAAGACTGGTAGAAGCATAAACATTTTAGATATTTATGGTTTTGAATCATTTGAGGTAAACTGATTTTCAAGATGTTGTTACTATTGTAAAACATAAAAATATATCTGTTATCCCACTTGCCATTTTTTCTTTGCAGAAAAATAGCTTTGAACAATTTTGCATTAACTATGCAAATGAGAGGCTCCAGCAGCATTGTTACCGACATCTCTTCAAACTTGAGCAAGAAGTAAGCACATCAGCATGCTTTGTAGTTACTGCTTCTTGTTTCTTCATGCATTTTCTTTTGGGATTGTGAGAAATATATATGAAAAATATTATTGAATTGTGTATCTAAATAGTTACATTGAGACCCTATTTATAGACACTACATTGGAATCCTTTTCCAA
>JAJOOH010035522.1:0-12405 GCA_029582605.1 Solanum gracilifrons | reverse complement strand
AGATTTCTTTAGAAAGATTCTCCACTGGTATTTCAAAAATAGAAAGAATCTAAAAATAGGGGCATACGCGGGAAGTCCCTCTCCCCCCCCCCCCACCGCCCTCCATCTTTCTTAGAATTGAACATTTATGATATGTTTTGCATCTTGTTCGCCCACTCTTTATTTAGGGTGAATCGAACAAGGGGAGGATCTTCCACCTTTAAGGTCATAGCACAAGTACTTGAACATTTACTCTTACTGCTCTTCTCAGGTTCACCTCTTTCCAAAAATGACTATTTCCACTTATTAACTTCTTTCTAGTTATGGGGTGTTACATCTATAACCGACTAAGAGCATCCGCCACCACATTTGCCTTGTCGGGGTGATAGAGAACACTCATGTCATAGTACTTTAATATTTCAAGCCACCTTCTTTGTCGAAGATTTAGATCCTTCTGATTGAACACATATTGCAAACTTTTGTGGTCAGTAAGGACATCGACATGAACACCATACAAATAATGCCTCCAAATTATAAGAACAAACACAATTGCCGCTAGTTCAAGGTCATGAGTAGGATAATTCCTTTAATTAATCTTAGGTTGCCTTGAAGCATAGTCAATAACTTTCCTATGTTGCATAAGGAGGCATACTGATCGAATTCTCAAACCATCACAATAAACAACAAATCCATCCTTCCTTCTGGTAAAGTCAACACCCGAGTAGAAGTAAGTCTATCTTATAATTCTTCAAAACTCCTTTCATATGCTACATACCATATGAAGTTAACCTTCTTTAGAGTCAATATTGTCAATGGAGAAGCATGATTAATGTTTCAAGGACACTTCATCCAATTATAAGTGTCAAAAATCGCTAGTTAGTGTAATAACCCAACTAAATGAACTGGGGTCGAATCCCACAGGTACTGGTACGTGTTTAAGATTCAAGAGTAAAGTGTGAATATGCTCAAATCAGTAATAGGAATAGAGATTTACAAATAAAAACATAATTCAAATTAAGGGGTGACATAAATTTCAAATAACATGGAGTTTTGGTTTTAATTATCTACTACTGCAACAACAAATAACACAAAAATAACAATAATGAGACGAGTTCTTGGGATGTGATTCGATTATAGGCTAATGTAGACAAATGGGTAATTGCAACTGTTAGGAAATAGCTATAAATTAGTGAATAAGCTAGACTATAGAGGAGGTAAACTTTCTCTCGAACAATTTACCCCGAATCAAATCAATTTCTCTCGAACATCGATAAGCATACAAAATAAGAACAACCTACGTCTTAGTCCACTCATTCTCTCGAGCTGAATGAGTGGAAAAGTGTTTAGGATTCACTCTCTCGAGCTGAACCCATGACAACCCAATACCCACAGACCATCAATAATTAATCTTGGTTTTAAAACCTCTCTCTCAAGCAAGCCAAAAACATGAAGGTAGAACTGCATTTGCAACTACAATTCTTTAAGTCAAACAACAATTAATGATTGAAATCACTTCTAAGCAGCATTAAAACTAACAATTAGCAAACCCATAAACTAAAACAGCCCATAATCACAGTATCACACCCAAAAAATAAGGGTTTTAGCTAAACATCATAAAAACATAAATCGCTTTACCAAATTGTGTTTTCATTAACTGGGTGAGATTACTTTTGTCTTTACAATGGTCAAGTTTAAAGAATCTCCAAGATCCACTTCCAATTTCTGCAAAGTGAAAAACTTCAATTCTTCAAAGCTAAGGAAAACTTGTCTCAATACTCAGAGTTCAAACTGAAAAATTACTCTAATGAATAATATGATGTCAAAAAAACATCTAAACTACATGTTAAAAAACTTATTTATAGTCGCCAAAAATATGTTGTGAAAGACCATTCGACATGGTAAGTCGGGCTCGGCGATCCGCCCTTTTGTCAATGTCCTCGCCTTTTTGCCTTGGTCTTCAGCTTCCTCAAGTTCTGTAACTTTGGGTGATCCAACACTACATCGCGGAACCACTCGGCCATCCGCCGACTGCTCCTTTCTCTCGCCAACTTGATTTTCTCCTTCAGGGATTGGCACACTGGAACTTTAGGTGGTCAAATCGCCACTCTGCGACTCACCAAATGGACTTGGCGATCATCAGGCTTTCTTTTCTTCTTTCTTTCAGCTCACTTCATTCCTTTTGCAAAGTAGTGTCCGTGCTTTGTTCCTCAATCCATATAACTGGAAATCAAGGTTTTTTCATCAATTATTGGCACAAAATAAGCATTTGAGGACACTAAATCTATCCAAATAAAGCTCTAAATAAGTATAAATCTTGGACTCATCAACACTCCCAACTTAAACTTTTGTTTTTCCTCAAGTAAAACTCAAGTTCAGCAGTTGAAAAAGGATGTCTCAAATAGTGCTACACAAGATTCAATCATAAATGCAGACAACAAGACTCAACTTACTCATGCAAGGATCAATTGTGCACTCAAAGACTCAAGTTGTGACTCACCATTATCAAAGATTCTCAAGGTCACAATACTTGCTTCAAATACAAGTTCAAGCTCAACAAAGGTACTCAAATGCCCTCACACAAAGAATTATTCCATATTCACACACAATGGTTCAACAATTTATAGTTCCGGAATAAAAAACAACTCTCATACTCACAAAGATGAACAAATGCATGATTTCACCCATAGGTTTGCCCTTATTTTCCTATCAACACTTGTTTCATCTAACTAAAGATCAAAAAGGTCTTTCCAAGGCTTGTAACAGGGCTGAGTGTAAAGGCATGGTCATTCAGGTTCAGTAGATGTTGTCCTCATGAAATGTGCTATGAACAACACTTTCTTCCCTTTTCTTCAACATTTTAATTCATGCTCAAAAGTCACCCCATTTTTCACTTTCCATGGAATACTGGACACCCCATTTCTTTTGCACTTTCACAACTTTATTTCATACTTTTTCATTCCTCTTTTCTTTTTCCTTTTTTTTGGTATGGAAGGGTTCCATAGTTCTCAAAACTATGGGTCAAAGAGGGCCGTATTTGCACTTCTTGATTTACCTTCTCTTTTAACCACACCACCAACTTAGGCTTTTGGCCTAAGTTGTCTATTCGAACAAACCACATTTCATGAGAATTATGGGTGAAAGGAAAAATAGAGGTTTCATTTGCTCAAGTTTCTTCCAAGAAAAGGGTAAGGCTCAAAAGGTGTTCAATCAAAGTTCACACACTCACAAGGTAGGCCACAATAGAGGTATGATGTCAAAAATTTTCATTCTTTAAATTGTTGCCTAAGATAATTTCAAGAGTTTTCCTCACTTAGTCAACCGGACCAATGGGGCAAATTCTAGGTGTGATCACACAAGGTTCATGGTAAGCTCATCACACAAGGCATTGACACCAATGTAAAATAAGACTCCACACTTTCGCTAGTGTGCAACGTTCATCACAAAAGACTCAATTTGATAACCGGCTAGTCACAATGAGATGCAAAAAAGTTCATATATTGCCTATGCAACTTCATTTGGCCTCATCCTAGTAGCACATTCATGTTTGTTCGATTGAGAGAACTATTCAAGTCATCGGTATTGATCACAATAGACAGTCAAATTTGCACAAGAACAACCACAATTAGATACACAAGAGGTGGCAAAATATTTTGGAAGGGTCCAAAAATCATTTACATTCAAAATAAGGAGCCACATTCTCCAACATCCACAAAAACAGTGCCAAAACACAATATATACAGAAAATATCATCAACACAAGAGATAGGTATGGAAATACATCACCCACACCGCAAACAAAAAGTTATTTTTCCTCAAATGCAATAAAACATCCAAAAATGAATATAAAAAAAAGACAGAGAGGAAGGTAAAGAGGGGTCCTGTCTACACAGTCGCTCCATCTGTCAGGGCAACAATGTCCGGTGCAACACTCTGATCTTAGGCATCAGTGCCCGGAGTCACATCAACAGTACCAGCTCCACTAGGGTAAGCAATGGGTGTGTTTACTAATGAGATCTATACAGCTGCATCTACCATGGCCTTCTCAGCCTCCTCATAAGCAACAAGCATCTCCTCATCGGTCTCATCCTCAGACTCGTCAACAGCTACCTCCTCAGTTCGAACCTCATCTCTGGTGGTGGACAGAGGTACATCTGGATCAACTGGCACATCAGGGATCTACACTGTCTCAAAAATCATCGATATGTCGGTGGAGTTTAGCTGGTTTACATCTCTCTTCACTGTAACAATAGCGGCCTTTAGGGATGTCACCTCCTCAGTGGCCCCTTGGCCTCGCTCACACACTGTTAATCTTGCCGCAAGGGCATCGATGGTAGAACTCAGGGATGTTATAGCATCAGCAAGGGCTCTCTCGATCATGCCAGGAATGGTAGTCTCAAGCCTAGAGGCACATCTATCAGCAGAATGGGCTAGCAGCCCCATCCATAGTAATGTAGCCTAGGTGAGCAGGGGTCGGCCAGCAGCAGCACCAGATCTTGGAGGAAAGGGAGTAGTAGAGGAACTGGGAGTAGGAGAAGGGACAACACTAGATGTACCTAAAGGCCCAGGGGCTAGAGTAGGCAATAATGCCTTTGTAGGTAGTGTCTGAATATCGACAACCGTAGATGTATCCACTGGGGCTGCCTTCTTCTTCTCGGCCTCATCTTTCAAGTACTCTGTCTCAATTCTCTGGATGTTATTAGAAGATGTTGGAATCACTTCCATATCCCTCTTCTCATCTCTAGGCACCCTATCTTGTCTGCACAGCTCGGTAATCAACACTGGGAAAGGTAGGGACGTATATCTCTGCTTGGCCCTCATAAGCATCTCTTGTGCAATAATCATACATAGGTTCAACCTTGTACCATCAATGATGCAACCAAGACATGATACTTTAGCGTGGTGGAGAATTGACTCATTTTGGGATGGCATGATAGTACTGCTGATGAAGCTAAACCAGAACCGTGGTGATATGTTTAACTCCTTTTTCTCAATGGGTGCTCCAACCTCAAGCCACTTGGGAGTACCATCTAATATCAGAGGAGCCAGCCACATTTTCATGTTCTCCAGCATTTTTGTTCTGATCATTTGATGACAGTCATCGTCAATATCATATGAGCACTCCAGGACTGCATTGATAGCATCACTATCACACTTCACCTTTTTACCCCTGACGACCACATAGTCAACCGGCTTAAATTTGGCTGCCGGTTTCTTCCCTTGTGGCACTGTAGGCACTGTAGAATTCTTTGACCCAATTTGAAATGTACGAGACACAAGGCTTAGTGAATAGCTGGAAATTGTGTGACCTGATGTACCTGTCTATGATGCCATCAATTGATAGCCTCTTCTCCTCTATGATGGTCCTCAATCCCTCAGTCTTTAGTCTGTTCATAGACCGGGGAGGAGAACCCTGTACCGTTGGTGCTAGGACCATAACTTGTGCGGTAGCAGGAGGAGTAGTGGTGGCATGGGGAGTCCTTATCCTAGACGGATCATTCATCATCTTGGATCGCAGCTCCAGTCTCTAGGCTTCTAGTAACACATTATCCTCAGGCTCAGAAGTGGTATCCCGAGGATCATGGTGCTCACCCTTACTCTCAGAAGTAGTGAGGTGATTGGCATAAATCCCGTCACTATCAGAGCTAACCTTCGGTGATGCAGGTACAGGTGCCTTGCCCTTTCCTTTACCCTTCCCACCTGTTGTGGGAAGTTTGGTAGCGATAGCCTTGGATGCAGTTGCATCCTTGTTGATTTTTGTTCCCTTAGCCCTGTTGCGGTGCGGCATGTCTCTACCATCTACTTTTGGTCTTGCCATAACTATAAAAACATCAAAAAGAGTTAGAAATAGTTCAAACAAAGTTGCAGAAAGTAGTTGTAGACAGTCTCGCTGAATCGATCGGCGAGTCGCCAAATCAATTTGGTGAGCTAAATCAGGCTCGCTGAAAGGATTGTCTAGAAAATTCTTAGAAATATTGGCATGTCGGTGATGGGAGGTCCTTTTCGGTGAATCGCCAACAGCATTCGGTGAGCAAGAACTAGCCTGCCAAAAGTTACAGTGCATTTTAGGGATTAGGGGTGTAGAAAGGGCGATCAAGAAAGACAATTGGCGAGTCACCGAGAGCATTTGGCTAAATCAGGCTTCTCGCTAAAAGTTACTGAACCGAAACTCAATTTTAGCATGAAATTAAAGACGATCTAGGAGGATTCGGCCACCCGCCGAGTGGTTCGGCTAGCTCAACCCAGCTCACCAAACTGCCCAACGTGCCTACTTTCTACCCCGACTTCCAAATTCAACCCCGCATCCCCCGAAAACAAAAATCAAAGCATGCACTCATTCAATTAGATTAAGACCTATTACACCCATGCCCCCGGGATACTCACACTTCTCTTTGTTTGGCCAAATTTGGCCATTTGACAACTTTTGCCCTTAAGAATGGCGTCAACCGCTCCATCATTGGGCAAAGTACGTCATTTGGCACAAATGTGGGTTACTTAGACATCACCCGACTAGACCCAACATTAACAAAACATCACCCAACAATTTTGATCAATTTTAAGCACTACAATTTGGGAAATCAACAATATCCACAATTTAGTCAAGATATTCGAATTTAATTAGGAACACATGCACACAATTACGAATTAGAGAAGCCCAACACACATCACTAATACAAGAACAATTGCAAAAGAGATTAATCACTAAATGTAGGTTTGTGGTTCAGAAAACCAACCTGAAATGCCGAATAAATACTTTGAGAAGCTAGGCGACAAAGAAATCAAAACTCCGAACAGAAAATCGATGACTAACAAGCAATAATAATGCAAAAATATAGAAAAATATAGTGCGGGTGTAAGTTTGGGAAGTTAAAAAGTGAGGGAATGTGAAAGAGTTTGAAAGTTTAAACCTTTGGCCTTTAAAACCGTCCAGTTCTCGCCCATTCGGTGATATTAATTTTACTCACCAAGTGGGATCTTAGCTTGCTGATTTTAATAGGACCTCCAATTAATGTGGGGGTCCAAACGACGGATGAAATCGCAATCACCGACCTTTTCAGCGACATACTGATTTGCTCCTAGGCTCGCCAAGTTTTACAGACTCCGACCTTAGAATTTTGTTGAGTCCAACGGCGGTCCATGTTGGGCTCGTTGACCTCTTCAGGGAGTCGCCGACTAGACTTTTAGCTCGCCAACCTACACTTTTCAAACATATTCTACACTTTAACATGCACAATAAACACACCATTATTTCAAAATAAAAAAGAAAGAAAATAAAACTTGGGTTGCCTCCCAAGTAGCGCCTTAGTTAACATCGTGGCACGACGCAAGTCCTCACTCAAACTTCATTCTTGGGGTTGTCCATAGTATCACTAGATAACCCCTCTTGTTGTCTCAGGTTTAAATGAGACGAGAAATGACCCATCTGAGTCTCCAACTGTTTGATAGAGCCGGAATGGGAGGTAACCGTCTGGCTAAGGGTTGACACGTCTTCCCTCATTTCTTTCAAAATTTTGTCGGATCCCTCAACCTTGTTGAGAATACTAGAAAGCACATCCTCAGACCGACCACCCTTAGAATCCTTTGGCTTTTGGTGCTCATGAGGAGGAATGTACATGTCCTTCTCCCCATCTCTTTCCTTCCAAGTGGGGTTATGATCCCTCGACTCTCTATCACGATCTTTCCAACCTTCATCCCTGCTCCAACCTTGGTTACCACCCTGCCTCGGGTAGTTTTAATGATAACCACCTCCTTGGTTTGCTAGGAAGTTCACCTCTTCGTTGTACAACGCTTTAGAGTTGGCTTCATCGGGATTAACACACCCGACACCCACAACATTAACACTTCGAGCACCAGCTCCCATGACATTTATGAACATAATATCAGGTTGTGTCATGATCTTTGCCATGTTTTGATCCCTCTTTTGGTCTTTCTCAAGCTACTCCTTGGTCAATTTAAAAGTGAGGGGAGACCTGATCTTCGCGGGTGTACCAAGACCAATTAATTGTGGTCATACCATCCAAAAGCCGGGTTGCTAAAATGTAAGGTTGTTGCATCAAACCTCCCGGAGAAAGTTAGTCAGATACACCCTTGTTCACTAAATCAAGGCTTCGATATAAATATTGCAGCAAAACGTTGTCGGGCAAACCATGAGTTGAGCATTGCAACACCAATTTCTTGAATTGCAGCGAAGTCTCATGAATTGGCTCACCCTCCAAAAGCTTGAAGCTTTGGATGTTGTCCCGAAGAGTCATCATCTTCGAAGGAGGGAAAAATCACACATGAAATGCGGTGACAAGCTCTTCCCATGAACTGATTGATTCTCGTGGCAATTCAGCCAGCCGCTTGCATGCTTCTCCCATTAAAGAAAATGGGAACAACCTCAACCAGACCGACTCTTGGGATATGTTCTTGAAGGAGAAAGGCCCGCAAACATCAACTTCTAATATGCCCATGGGATCCTCATGAGCCAGCCCAACAAACAACCCTTTCAATTGCTAGAACTGCAACATAGTACTTCTAATATGGAACACATCGTTCCCTTTAGCCGGAGGAAAGCGAATGGTACCAATTCCACCCATTAGATGAGGTTCATTAACATTAGGCTCATTGACATCATTGAGGTTGCTGATGTCATCTTGGTGGCCCACTTGACTACCATTGCTTCCGTTCACACTCATTCCCTCTGTTCATAACAACAACACACAAACTAAAACTAAAATTAAGTAGATTAAACTATGAGTTAAAAGAACATAATTCAACTTAACCAAAGAATCTTAACCAACATCACTCCCCGGTAGTTGTGCCATTTTGATTAATGTTTCAAGGATACTTCATCCAATTATAAGTGTCAACGATCGCTAGTCTATATAATAACCCAAATAAATGAGTTGGGGTCGAATCCCACAGGGAGTGGTACGTGTTTAAGATTAAAGAGTCAAGTGTGAATAAAAAACATAATTCAAATGGTGACACGAATGTCAAATAACAGGGGGTTTTGGTTTTAATTATCAACTATAGCGGCAGCAAATAACACAAAAATAACAATAATTAGATAGGTTCTTGGGATGTGATTCGATTATAGGCTAATGTAGACAAATGGGTGATTGCAACTGTTAGAAATAGCTGTAAATTAGTGAATAAGCTAGACTATAGAGGAGGTAAACTTTCTCTCGAACAATTTACCCTGAATCAAGTCAATCTGTCGAACATCGACAAGCATACAAAATAAGAACAACCTATGCCTTAGTCCATTCACTCTCTTGAACTGAATGAGTGGAAAAGGGTTTAGGATTCACTCTCTCAAGCTGAACCCATGACAAGCCAATACCCACAGACCATTAATCAATAATCTTGGTTTTAAAACATCTCTCTCGAACAAGCCAACAACATGAAGGTAGAACTGCATTTTCAACTACAATTCTTTAAGTTAAACCACAATTAATGATTGAAATCACTTCTAAACAACATTTAAACTAACAATTAGCAATACCCATAAACTAAATCAGCCCATAATCACATAATCACACCTCAAGAATTGGGGTTTAGCTAGAAATCATAAAAAGATAAAAATCGTTACCAAATTGTGTTTCCATCAACTGGGTAAGATTAATTTCTTCTTTACAATGGTCAAGATTGAAGAATATCCAAGACCCACTTCCAATTTCTCAAAAGTGAAAAACTTCAATTCTTCAAAGATAAGGAAAACTTGTCTCAATACTCAGAATTCAAAATGAAAAATTACTCTACTGCATGATATGATGTCATAAAAACTTCTAAACTAAATGTTCAAAAATGTATTTATAGTCGCCAAATATATGCTGCGAAAGACCATTCAGCGTAGTAAGTCAGGCTCGTTGATTTGCTCGTCGATCCACCCTTTGGTTAATTTTCTCGCCTTTTATCCTTGGCCTTCAGCTTCCTCAAGTTCTATAACTTTGGGTGATCCAACATAGCATCAAGGAACCACTCGGCGATCCACCGACTGCTCCTTTCTCTTGTCAACTTAATTTTATCCATCAGGGCTTGGCACATTGGAACTTTAGGCGGTCAAATGGCTACTCGGCGACTCGCCAAATAGACTTGGCGATCACCAGGCTCTCTTGTCTTCCTTCTTTCAGCTCACTTCATTCCTTTTTGCAAATTAGTGTCCGTGCTTTGTTCCTCAATCCATATGCCTGGAAATCAAGGGTTTTCATCAGTTATTGGCACAAAATAAGCATTTGAGGACATTAAATCTATCCAAATAAATCCATAAATGAGTCCAAATCTTGGACTCATCAAGGCAATAGAAGAAAACCCTTCAACAAACCTTCTATAGTAACCGGCTAAACCAAAGAAACTTCTAAAATCTAAAGGAGATAGAGATCTAGGCCAACTCTTAAACGCATCCATCTTCTTACGATTTACCTCAATACTCTTACCAGAAACAATATTATAAATAAAAGCCATGGACCTTAATAAAAATTCTGACTTGCTAAACCTTGCTAAGACTTGTTGGTTCTTGAGGACCTGTAACACAATCCTAAAATTATTCGTATGTTTGTCTTCACTCCTTGAATAAATCAATATAAAATCAATAAACACAATCACAAACATATCAAGGTATTGTCTAAATACCTTATTCAACAAATCCATAAATGTGCCTGGAGCATTAGTCAAACCAAATGACATTACCAAAAACTCATAATGACCATATCGAGTCCAATTGGTGATAGCTTGACCCGATGTCAATCTTAGAGAGGTAATTTTCTCCTTGAAGTTGATCAGACAAATCATTTATCCTTGGAAGAGGATATTTTTTCTTAACATTAACCTTGTTCAATTGCGGTAGCCAAGACACATGCAAAGCGAACCATCTTTCTTTCGAACAAATAGAACTAGAGCACCCCATGGAGAGATACTTGGTCGGATGAAACCATATCCAACAAATCTCTCAATTGCTTTTTTAATTCCTTAAGTTCTGTCGGAGCCATACGATAAAGAGGAATAGAGATAGGTTGTGTATATAGGCGAAAGTTAATACAGAAGTCTATTTCCCTTCCGAGAGGAATACCAGGGAAATCATTTGGGAACATTTTCGGAAACTCATTTACAATGGAAACCGATACAAGAGTAGGGGTTTTGGAATCCACATCCCTCACCATAACTAGATGGTATATGCAACCCATAGAAATCATCTTTCTAGATTTGAGAGAAGAAACAAACTGACTCTTAGGCATAGAATTTTCCACTTTCCACTCTAGGATGAGTTCATTTGGAAACTGAAACTTGACTACACGGATTCTACAATCAATAGAAGCATAACATGAATGCACTCAATCCATACCAAGAATAACATCAAAATCTAGAATATCAAGCTCTACAAGATCAACATGAGTTACTCTGTGGGAAAAGGGGACATGACACTTTCTATACACCCTCTTAGCCACAATAGAATAACCAACGGGAGTAGAGACAGAAAAAGGATCTAACAATACGTCCGGAAGATTATCGAAACTCATATCCACATATGACGTGACAAAATACAAGGTAGCACCGGGGTCAAGTAAAGCATACAAATAAAGTTGGAAGACTTTCAATATACCGGTAACCACATCAGGGGAACCCCCTTGCTCATGATGAGTTTGAAGTCCATACAATCGGTTTTTGTCACGACCCAAGTGTACACCCTAGAAGTAACACGGCGTACTTGACCCCAAAAGGGTTTCATACAATCCCTTAGCATATCATAACATAAGATAATATAAAAGTTTAGAAATTTTAAAAACTTTTATCCATAAAATCGAAGTCTTTTATAAAAGCAAGTGGAAGTTGTTACTACACTTAGTCTCAAACCATCTAAACACAATCTTTAAATTAAAAACTTTGGGAAATAACCCATACAATAGTCTCATATCATGAAAGTAAAAAGACATAAAGGAAATAGTGGGTTCGTCCTCGAAGCGATGAGGAATCACCAAATCTTCAACTACGGTAAATCACCCAATCTAAGTTAGGGTTTCTTCCAATGTGTGGGTTTAGTTGGGTATGATTACAATTGATTGGATAATACTTATTTATGATTAATTTAGTGTTGATTCTTGATATTATGATGAATTTATGTGAATTTCATGGTTAACCCTAGATTTGAGTTATGTGGGTTTCTGCCATGAAAGGTGAAATTGAAGGTTCTAAGGTGATCTTCTAGAATAGACGTTATGGATAGGTAATTTACAAGAATAAAAGCAGTATGCTCCACCAGCCCTACAAAGTCATCGCAACACTCCTTGATGGTATGCATGAAACCAACAAGGAGGCCCAAAAGAAACACGAGAGGGACGCACTAGTGGCTCAAGTAGACGTTCTGTCCAAACGAGTTATGGGGTTGGAAGTACAAGCCATGGAAAAGGAAAAGAACTTCTTCTTTCGAGAATGTAGACACGGGAAGAAG
>JAJOOH010035516.1:0-10046 GCA_029582605.1 Solanum gracilifrons | reverse complement strand
CTATTAAAGATTCTTTACAAACTCCTGCAAATATATTACTATTAAGTCTATTTTGCCTATGTCTTAATTCTTGTCTTTTTCGTATAATTATTTTGTTAAGTTTTTGTCTATATTCTTCATTCTCGTTATTCATTATTTCTTTAAATAGTGAATATATTTATATTCTATTTTAGATATATTATTTATTAATTGATCTAATTTTTTATTATCAGTCTTTGTGATATTAAGTTGTTTATATTTCGGATATAATTTATTTAATTTTCTTCTTATTTTTCTTAATTTTCTACTTGTATGTTTCTTACCGTGTTTCTTATTATCCATAGCTCTGATACCAAAATGCCTTTTAATCTTGTGGTTTTAAACATGTCATGTGCAAAATTGAAGTTAAAGTGTTGCCAAAAAAGGAAAGGAGTCATTCTTTTTTATACAGACTAAAATGAAAATTGGGTCATTCTTTTTGAAACGGGGAGTATCTACTTTCTTATTTTATACTCCATATGTCCCTAATTATTTGTCCACTTTTGAATTGACACACCTATTAAGAAAGTAATTATTGACATAGTAAATTTACCATTTTACCCCTATTAATTATGAAGTGGATGAATTAAAAATTTAAGATTTAAAAAAAGTTCTACCTTTTTCAAAGTAATTAATTGAAGGTATAATAGGTAAAAATATTTTGTCCTTTCTTGATTTGTCAAAATAGACAAGTAATTAGAGATAACTATAAAATGAAAAAGTGGACAAATAATTAGAGACATAAGAAGTATTACTATTATTTTATAAGTATCATTTTTATTTTGGGCAACTTAGTGATGATTATTGGTGGACAGGGAAGGTAGAAACTTCCTGATAGCACCTCTAATATGACCATAAAAGGGTCAATGGAAGTTTCGACGGCGAAACAATTTAAGTGCGCATGACTTGGTAATAAACTACTAGTACTATAATATATATATTGTAGGATAGTAGGTAATTACTGATTTAAGAATGTGATAGCAATTGCAAATTTGGCTGTAAAGTGCCAAACACTTGCAACAAGAACACTAGTAAATTACATTTATTATTCATTTCTCTTTTCTCTTGTTCATTCCTCCAATCTCTAACAACGTAGATGCAATTCACAGGCTCAAGTAGTTTTGCTTTTTATCTAAAATTGATCATCGTTTTGTTGGGGACATTTTGTGATGCCGATCCTCGGATTTCAGAAGCAGGGCAGGTGTGTGGCACTAACATGACATTGCCGTCCATTATCATCCCACAGTATACTAAAGAAATGCAAGTGATTACCCAGCTTGTGAGTGAACATGGATGGGGCAGCAGCTATGCTGTTAATTCAACAGATATTTCGATATACGCTTTAGCAAATTGTTACCAAGATCTTCCACATAACGACTGTGTTCAATGCTTCCTTATAAGTTGTTCTACACTCCCTACTTGTCTCCCTGCTGTCTCTGGTCGTGTATATCTTGATGGTTGTTTCATCCGTTATGATTATTACAACTTCTTCGGGGAAACTACTGATTCTTTCAAAGATAAAGTGAACTGTAGCAGTTCGTTTGGAAGGGCTGTTACTGATTCAGATCAATTGGCTTTGGCTGCAGCAGCTGGAAATTTGATTGAAAACGTGACGAAAAAAGCAATTAATGAGAATGATGGATATGCAGTGGGGAAATTGAATGGAGTTTATGGATTGGCACAGTGTTGGAGAACAGTGAGTAAACAAGGTTGCAGAGAATGTTTGGACAAGGCAAGTGAAGCTATAAAGGGATGTTTGCCTAATAGGGATGCTAGAGCTTTAATGGCTGGTTGTTATTTGAGGTATTCCACTCACAATTTCCTCATTCATCATTCTCAGGCTACTAATAAAGGTATCTATATGACTTCTCTTTTCACCATACCAACTCTATTCTTCGGTTAATCCATAGACTTTTGAAAATTTACTTCCTCATCAACATGTCTCTTTTTATTTCTTCTTTATTATGGGCTCGTTTTGTAGGTGGATAAGAAATAAGTTATTTATGTTATTAATTTCTGCATAACTTATAATACTACAATTAGCAAGTATATAGGAAATAAGGTATTCATTTATAAAATTAATAGGACATTTGAATGACAATTTAGAAACTCGCATAAATAATATATGTATAAGTTATGAGATAATTTTTATATATATTCTATAGAATAGAATGTGGAATAAGTATTAGCACATGTATAACTAATATCTGCATAAAGTAATACATAAATTCACTCATAACTAATCCTACATTACTAATACCTCTATAATTCTCACCAGCAACCAAACAACCTAAGGGTGTGTTTGTTATGGAAGAAAACATTTTCGCTACAAAAAACATTTCCAAGCTGTTAGGGATTATAACTTGTAAGTAGCCAACAATGACGAGAATTGCTAAGAAAAGAAAGCTGTAAAAAATTTCTTCAAGGGATTCAATAATACAGAGAAAGAAAGATGAAAGCATGATAAACAACTTCAGATTAAGTTGTGGTACCTTTTTTTTTTTTGTTTTTTGTTTGAGTATTTTAGATTGGCTTAATGAAAATAAAAAAGTATGAAAGGGAAGTGATGGATACGTACGTTTGGTGCTTTGCTGTTAAACATTATTTTTCAATATAGATCTAGGAGATCATAAATCTTATTTTTAGCCAAAGAAATTTCCTATTCTTTGGGTTAATACTTCATTAAATGGTGTCTCAACATGTAATGTTTTGCAAAATTATCCCCGCATCAACTCCTAGTTTTCTATTTTGAACACCTCTAGTTATGGGAATAACATGTTTAATGATTGATTGGAAAAACCTTCATTGAAAAATTGATTTCAATCTCAAAAAATTCATCTTCAGAAACTCGCATCCCATGAAAATGTCTTGAACTTATTATTTTCAATACAAGGAAAAATGTCCAAACAAGATCTTAGAACGATATATATCCTGTTTTCTAGCTTTACTAAAGGCATTTTATGAACGTGTTTCCCCAAAAGAATTTGATATTCTCCTACCAAACACTCAAAATTATTTTTTTTAAAGTATTTATTTCAAAATATAAAATCATGTATAATTTCCGTCCTGTTTGATTATCTCAAGGAAAGTCGAAAATGATATTATAGGAATATCTTGACTATGTGGGATGGTCAAACTAACGCCATATTTGCTTAAAAAAACAAGAATAGTCCAAAGTCCGAACTTATATGAGTTCTCTAACATCCTTCCTTTTGTCTTATTCCCCTAATCCAACTATACATTGAACAAAAAAAAAAAACAGCATAAATCATTATTTTAAACGGATAGCAAAATTAAATAATTCATAACACATTAGCACCTAAGATTAATTAAATTGTTATAAAAAGCTCAACCGTGGAAATAATTCTTATTTGATTTACTAAACAACGCAAGTTAGACTCTATGCTTTTTTCAAGTACTAAAGCCAAATATATGCAAATTGGAAGGCAGAAAATTTCAAACGTATCGATAATGACATCCATATGACCTACTCCTACAAAGATGTATTATAAATATTTCTGTTTGGTCAAGTCTATACGGAACGACAGACATTTTAATGGTATGTAAAATAATTATTTTTCTTTGTTGTTATATTTTGATTTTGGTGAAAAAGATTGAAAGTATATATTTATATATATACAACTAGCTGAATTAATAAATGTAGAAAGTATAAAATATAAAACATCAATTGTGCTATTGTGGATTTGACTTGTCTTATAAGTTGAAGTAGAACCAGCTCCTCTCCTCTCGGACGCAGGTGTAGTTCAGTTCCAGTACAAAACATTTTCTTAAAAGAAAAATAGAAAATAAATATTCAAGAAAATAATACTCCCTCAGTCCCTTTTTATTTGTACAATTTGGACTTCTTACTTGTTAGTTTTGACAAATCAAGAAAAAATAATATATTTTTTTTTACGTATTATACTCTCAATTTATTTACAGAGTTTAAAAAGATAAAAACCTCTTTAATAAGTAAATTGATTTAAAATGATAAACTCATTATGTTAATTATTATTTTTCTTAATAGATGTATCAAATAAAAAGAGTATTATTGAACAAACAAAGTTTTTACTGATATACTAGACTATAAGGGATTGGGTTGTGAGAGTCTATGAAAACAATCTCTCTAAGAACTGACAAATTAAAATCTGCTACCTTATACTCTCAAGACCCCATTTTGTCAGATTACATCAAATATACTGTTGTTATTGTTGTAGTATACTATAAAACTTTATCTGGCTCCTCTTTGACTGCTAAACTTGAAAGCTTGTTCTTTAGAGACTTTCAACTCTGTTTTTTTTTTCTCTCAAGGACAATAATATACTTGCTTTTGACTAATTTTGTAAATAAATGCTCTTGGTTTCAGGCTTAAGCAAAGGTGTGATAATAGTTATCGTTTTTGCAATGATAGCTTTCTCCATGCTGTTTCTCTTTGTTGCGTACGTAGCTCGTAAAAAATCGTTAAAGCGAAAACAAGGTATCATAAAAGAAACTAACCTTAATTTGTCAATTTAGACAATCGATCAGTCGTATATGTCATAAAATAATTACATAAATGTTTGCAATTGGCCGCAGAATTCATTAATCTTGGCAAGATATCCAATTCATACAAGAGGTCCAGCTTGAACTTTAAATATGAATATCTTGAAAAGGCAACAAACTACTTTGATCCATCAACAATAGTAGGCCAAGGAGGAAATGGTTCTGTATACAAGGGGACTCTTCCTAATGGGAAGGTTGTTGCAGTTAAGAGACTGTTTTTCAATACAAGGCACTGGGTTGATGAGTTCTTCAATGAGGTTAACCTTATCCATGGGATTGAGCACAAAAATCTTGTGAAGTTGTTGGGTTGCAGCATTGAAGGCCCCGAGAGCCTCCTTGTCTATGAGTTTGTGCCTAATAAGAGCCTAGATCAATACCTTGATGGTACGTTAATATCGATGAATTTATATCTATATATGCAGTGACAATTAGGGACGACTTCTAATTGAGTTGTTCAAATTTTTGTTGTGTAGATAAGAATAAGATAAAAGTTCTAAGTTTGAAAGAACGATTACACATCATAGTCGGAACAGCAGAAGGCCTTGCGTTCCTCCATGGAGGTTCAGATATGAAAATCATCCACAGGGACATCAAGAGCTCCAATGTACTTCTGGATGAAAATTTTGAGGCGAAAATTGCTGATTTTGGACTAGCTCGGTGTCTTGCAGCTGATAAAACTCATCTTAGCACTGGAATTGCTGGGACATTGTAAGAATGATAAAACAACATTCACAGCCTTCTTTTAACTACTTAATTATAACTAGTGATTTTATTTGTTGCGTAGAGGATATATGGCGCCTGAATATCTCGTAAAAGGACAACTCACAGAGATGGCTGATGTCTATAGCTATGGAGTGCTTGTTCTTGAAATTGTTTGTGGAAGAAAAAACATTTCTTTGGCAGAGGATGACTCTGGATATCTACTGCAAACTGTAAGAATTAATGTTGTACATTTCTCTTAAAAGTTTGTTGGTAACAAATTGAACCTGTCATTTTTTATTTCAGGTGTGGAAACTGTATACAACAAATCAAGTGACTAAAGCATTAGACCCTATCTTGAAAGATAATTTTTCACCAGAAGAGGTATCAAAAGTCCTCAAAGTAGGGCTTTTGTGCACTCAAGCTTCTGCTACCTTAAGACCATCAATGTCTGATGTTGTCCAAATGCTAACAACATTTGGACAACCGATTCCGGAACCATGCCAACCACCATTCTTACGTTCAAGAAGTAGCATAAAAAGATTCGTCTCCGATACACTATCCAAACTTGATGAATCTTGTATCTCCTCTGCCATGCATAGCTCATCAGATGGACCACACATTAACTGATCAAGAATTCTTTTCAAAACCGTCTCTACTGGAAACATATATACAAATTAAAAGAAGTGAAATTTCATGATGTATGTAAGTGAAAATGAAAATTTTGCACAACATTTTTGTACCGTTCGAACTAGTAGTGATTACATGTTGTATTTTTACGATTTGATTTTACTTTAACTCTTCGACTTATTGTATGAAAATTCCTCTACATACCCTTTTTAAAAATATTCTTTTATTTACCCCTTCTAATTCAAGATCGATTTTTTTTTTTTTTTAAGATGGACAGTTGTTAGTATATTTGAAATGGAAAGGAGTCTAAAAATACCCTTGAATTCTAGGGAAAAGGGTTTAAAAATACCCTCCATCCACATCTTTTGGTTTGAAAATATCCTTCTATTCATCTTTTTAGTCTAAAAATATCATTCATTTCACCTTTTAGTTCACTTGTACCTTTGAAATTAACAACTTTTTCTTTATTTTCATTTTGAAAACATACTTATTATGTATCATTTTCTTATTGGATGAAATATAACTCTCACTTCTATTATTTTTTCCCCATAATTTATTTAAATCAAAATAATACTCCCTCTGTTTAAAAAAGAATGACATTATTTTATTTTTAATCTGTTTCAAAACGAATGACCCCTTTCCTTTTTTGGCAACACTTTAACTTCAACTTTCCACGTGACATGTTTAAGACCACAAGATTAAAGAGCATTTTGGTACATTTAACATAACTTTAATTTAGAACCACAAGATTAAAAAGTCTTCTTTCTTTTCTTAAATTCCGTTCCAAGTCAAACTAGACCATTCTTTTTGAAACGGAGGGAGTACAACTCTTCAAGATCTCAATTTTTATTTTTATTTTTGTATTTGCTGTAGGTGTTTTGTAAAAAATAATTTGTTTTGGGATCAATAAATTATGGGAAAACTCTAATTAAATCTTTCAAAACAAAAACTAGTTATCTGAACTATAAGTTTGATATATACTTACTCTATACGATGTGGATAATATAGTACAAAGTCTATAAAAACAATATAACTGCCATGGAACTGCGAATCCCTTAGCACATCATAGTCAGTACTATCGGCCACATGCCACTTCTTTTTCTCGACATTCTTTACCTCTTTTGCACCGCGCTTACCTACCTACACAGATTATGCCTGGACCACAACTCTTATCAATATAGGATATTATCTTGTACTCCATCTCTCACAACTACATCTCCTCACCTATCAGGCCCGAGACTTAGAGATTTCAGTATTGAGTCGGATGCTATGACTTATATTCCTCCATTGACACATGTTATGTACATCCTAGAGTATCACCTACACCTTCACATTCACTTGTTGCTACACCCGATGAGGAGTAGATGATATACCGTGAGTTTACGGTATTTTTAATACATTTCACTTAAGAGTTGTGTGTGTCTAGAACCTTTTTGTATTGGTTTTTATGTGTTTATATCATGTTTTGCAGGAAAGATGTTTAGGCGCGGAAGTAAAGAGACATCCGAAAGAAATGCAGAAAAGGGCATCTACGGAGGTGATCTACAGACCGTAGGTCCTTTGTTGCTCCGTAGATGGTGATCGTAGATTAGTAGGGCAAGGCATGGAAGGGGAATCAGGGAATCTAACCAAGTGTGGAACCACGGTGACCATTGATGGTCCGTGAGTCAGTCTCGTGGAATGAAGACGCGTGCCTGAACAAACTTTCCTTATTTTGTTTCCCTTTTAATTTAGGACTTATTTTCTATAAATAGGGCATGTAAACCTCGTTTCTGGGGGTTAGACTTTATTACTTTTATTCTAGTTCTTCACTTGGGGGATGAATTTGCAACTTTAGCAATTCTTAATTTCCTAAGTTGGTTTTGAAGATTTTTACTTTGAAATTCAAGTTGAGATTCTGGGTTTCTTCTACTTATTACGTAAGTTCATGATTTCTTCATCTAAAAATGTGAATTGTGTTCTTGCTCCTATGGGTAACTAAATCCACAACTAGGGTTGTGGGAACCATGAACGATTAACAACGTATGAATAGTAACAAAGTAATTCTTGAATAGTGTTAGTGCATGCATTGATAATTCTTTCGTTTAGAAGTCTTTTTAGCGGTTGCAAACGTTAGAACTCGCCTTGTTACTACTTGCCGGACCAATGAGGTAGTTAATAAGAAAAGAATTATCAATATAGATTTAGTGTGATACTATCTAATATAATTAATGTCAATTGCTGCGAGGGTGAAAACTAAGCCATACATCGATGTGACGTCTAATATGAGGTAATGATAAAGGTTAGTAAATTATACACACGTAGCCGGACCAAGGTGTGGGGTGAAATTCTCTAGATGCCGGACCAAGGATTTAGAGATACATAACATATCGCTTTATATGTAATACACTAGGAAAGGATTGCTATTACTAGGATTACCACGTTATGAGCTTATGGGGAACACGTACACCCTAGTTACTTTCTCATCTTGATAACAACTAAAGTTTGAATCTTGCTCATTGATTACTTACATAATTTCTTGAATTTGCTTCACAAACCCCCCTTTTTAATTACTTGTTTTCGGAAATACATTGGCTAAACAAATATAATCATCAGTTAAGTTTAAGTTTAAACCATATTCCTCGTGGGATCGACCTCAACTTACAAGTTGGGTTCTTTACTTGATAACGATCGCTTATGCTTCTTTAAGGAGGAGAGTTAGGAGAAAGAGAATAATCAAGTGCTAGCTGAAAATATATTGGGAGATGCATTGATGGGACATGACCCACAAGGACCACGACAGTTTGACAATTTTAGGGTCAACCTTAATATTCCCGATTTTGATGGACCTCTTGTCCTACCGCCTCTACCTCAGGGACATACATTTGTGGTGACCAGTAGCTTGATGCAAATGCTTACAATGAGGGGTTTGTTTGGGGGTTTGCCAGCGGATGATCCACATGTCCACATAGCCAAACTAAACCATGTCTGCAAAAGCTGCATCGGTCGACCTGAGTGGGATATGAGCGTCATTGGGTTGCGAGTATTTCCCCTATCATTGACCGAGGATGCTACTGTGTGGTTCAATGAACTCCCTTACAACTCATTCTATACATATGAGCAGTTGACATAGGCGTTCCTAGTAAGATTGTTTCCAGTGTCCAAGAAGCTGAATAAAAAGGACAAACTCAACAACTTTGTGGAACTACCTAGAGAGTCTATGAGTAGTTCTTGGGACAGGTTCGCTGCCTTCATGAGAGGTGTCCCGAATCACCGTATTGATGATGAGGCGCTGAAGGAGTACTTCTACCGAGGAAATGATGATAATATTAAGGCAGTGCTAGATACTATTGCAGGAGGTTCGTATGGTGAATGCACTTTTGCACAAATTACAAAGAAAATGGAGAAGATATCTTGAAACAATAAAGTTTGGAGCACTAGAAAGTCAGATATCGGGAGGAACACGTTTGCCATTCAAGCTACAAACAACTAGCCCGCAGATGAGATTCGTGAGGAGATGTCCCAGATGAGAACTGAACTAGGGTTGGTGTTAAAGCATATAACTGGAGGAGCGGAGAAGGTGAATGTTGTGAACTATTTGACTAGAACTCCACCACCGAGAGAGGAGTATTACTTTGAAGAGGATGCTTATGCGGTGAATGAGCAGACGGGGGGTTTCCGACCAAACGCTCAAGGTTCCAATCTGGATAATTGGTGCCGAGGTCAAGGAAACCAAGGTCGAAACTATGACAACTACAACCGAAAGGGTCAATATGTCCAGGATGAGAACTTCTATCGTGACAACACCTACACCCGGAACAACTATGGCAACATAAATGATTGGGTTGGACCTTATGTTCCCCCTGAAAATTGGGTATCTGGTCCTAGGAAAGCTAGAAGTAATATGCCACGTATTGAGGATATGATGCAGAAGATGATGAGGAGGTTTGATGCAACTGATGAGAATGTGAAGGAGATGAGAAATGACTTGTCTGGTATTGGTCAAAAAGTTGATGCCCATGCAGTGTCAATCAAGCATCTTGAGCAGCAGATGACTCAGTTGTCAACTATAGTAAATCCACGTCAACTGACACTCTTTCTAGCAACACCATCCATAATCCAAAGAATGATGGGCATTGTATGGAAGTCACTACTCGGGCGGGGGGGGGGGGGGGGGG
>JAJOOH010035514.1:0-11112 GCA_029582605.1 Solanum gracilifrons | reverse complement strand
AACTGCAGCCAACTCTAAATCGTGGGTCGGATAGTTCTTCTCATGCTTTCTCAACTGCCTTGAAGCATATGCGATAACCTTACCATGTTGCATTAAAACACATCCCAACCCAACACCAGAATCATCAGTACACTGCATAGCCTTTTGAACCCTCTGGCAATGCTAGAACTGGTGTTGATGTCAACCTGTTCTTCAGCTCCAAGAAACTATGCTCGCAAGCCTCAGTCCACTGGAACTTAGCTGCTTTTTGAGTCAGCTTCGTTAATGGTGCTGAAACTGAAGAGAACCCCTCTACAAACCTTCTGTAGTAACCACCTAACCCTAAGAAACTACGAACCTCAGTCGAAGTCATGGGTCTGGGCCAAGTTTTTACGGCTTCAATCTTTTGTGTATCAACCACAATGCTTGGATCTGATACAATATGGCCTAAGAAACCTATAGAGTCCAACCAGAACTCACACTTAAAAAACTCTTCATAAAGTTCTCGATCTCAAAAAACCTGAAGGACTGCTCGCGGATGATTTGCATGCTCATCTTTTGAACGTGAATACACCAAAATATCATTAATTAATACAATCTAAAACAAGTCTAGATATGGCCTGAATATACTATTCATTAGGTCTATAAAAACTGATGGGGCATTAGTTAATCCAAAAGACATTACCAAGAACTCAAAGTGTCCATATCTAGTTCTAAAAGCTGTATTTGGAACATCTTTCTCCCAAACTCGTATCTAGTGGTACCCTGATCTTAAATCAATCTTTGAGAAGCACTCAGCACCTTGTAACTGATCAAACAAGTCATCGATCCTCGAAAGGGGATACTTATTCCTTATAGTCGCCTTATTCAGCTGTCGGTAATCGATACACATTCTTAGTGAGCCATCTTTCTTCCTTACGAATAATACTGGCGCACCCCATGGTGAAGCACTAGGCTTGATAAAACCTTTATCCAGCAAGTCTTTCAGCTGATCCTTCAACTCCTTTAGCTCAGCAGGAGCCATTCTATAAGGAGGGATAGATATGGGTTGTGTACCTGGTAGCATATCAATAGCAAAATCAATTTCCCATTCTGGAGGGATACCCAAGAGTTCCTCTGGAAATACATTTAGAAACTCATTAACTACCGGAATAGACTGAAGAATCGGTGGTTCTGCATCTATATCATGAACGTGAACAAGATGATAAATACAACCCTTAGTAATCATCCTTCTCGCCTTAAGATAGGAAATAAACCTACCTTTCGACGTTGTTGTATCACCTTTCTGTTCCCAAACTGCCTCTCCTGGAAAGTGGAATCTAACAATCTTTGTCCGGCACTCAACATTAACATAACAAGACGCTAACCAGTCCATACCCATAATGACGTCAAAATCAACTATCTCTAACTCTGCGAGGTCTATAGAGGTCTGACGGTCGATAACTTCTACCGTGCAACCTCGGCAGACTCTCCTCGTAATAATAGACTCACCAACTGGTGTAGATATAATAAAGGGTCGATCTAATGACTCTGTTACTATACATAGCTTCCCCGCAATAAATGAAGTAACATAAGACATAGTAGATCCAGGATCTATCAAAACATACAAACAATGGGAGCAAACAATCAATGTACCTATCACAACATCTGGTGACGACTCTGAGTCCTGTCGGCCGGTTAGTGTATATGTACGGTTCTGTCCACTACCAGAACTAGATGCTCCCTCTCTGCCTCCGCCTCTACCTCTATGTGCTGAAGTCTGGGGTCCACGCCCTGTAGGTTGTGCTGATAAGGAGGAACCTACTACTGACCTGGTCGACTGACCTATACCACCCTAACCTATGGTAGGGCAGTTTCTCCACCCATGCCCCTCCTGTCCACAAGAATGACAACTTGTGGAACCCAGTCTGCACCTCCTAAAATGCATCCTACCGCAAGTAGCGCAACGCGGCGGGATTGTCCTAGCCTGGCCTGAACCCCTTTGCTGCTGAGAGCCTAATGCTAGTGAACCCTCACCAAAGCATGTATGTCCCTGACAATCAAATCTACTACCCTGTAACTATTGTGGTGGAGGTGTAAGTGGCCTAATAGAATATCGGGCTCTGGGACCACCATAAAATTCTCCCTGTGAACCAGCAGGCCTAGCCCTCTTCTGTCTCTCTCGACCCTCTCACTCATGTACTGTAGATATCGGTGATCCTCTTTACCTTGTGTAAAGGCATGTATTAATGAGATATCCATGTTATCATTTAGTGCAGCGGTAGAACAAGCGTCCATATAGTTTGAGTCGAGCCCTCCCACAAATCTATGCACCCTCTCATGCATCGTATCAACAAATGTTGGTTCATATCTAGCCAATGAGTCAAATCTCAGCCCGTACTCTCGAACACTCATACTACCCTATCGGAGGTTCAAAAATTGGTCCACCCGGCCATCCATAATCTCTTGAGGCAAATAGTGATCTATGAAAGCTTCTGTAAAGCTATCCCAAGTGGGTAGAGATGCATCTTTTTCCTTAGATCTCTCCTAACTTTCGTACCACAATACTGCAACATCGCGCATTTGAAATGTTGCTAACTCAACTGACTTAGTCGTTGAGGCATGAATGACTCTAAAGATCCTATGAAGTTGATCAACAAAGTGTTGAGGGTCCTCTCTGTGATCTGTCCCTGCAAACTGTGGAGGATTTAAGGCAACAAATTCATGCACTCTCAAACTTTCGAGCCCTTAAGAAGGTTCGGCAATATTTGGTGCAACCGGCTGGCGCTGTGCAGCTACTAACTGTGCTAACATATATACTGCACTATTGAAATCTTGATTAGATGGAATAGGAGGAATTAGAGGTGATACTGCTAGTGGAGCCGGAAGTCATGTAGCCCTCGGAGTCTCCTGAAGATGTTGAGAAGCTATAGGGGCAGAGAAGATATCTCCCCTTGGGTCTCACAATGGGCTACCTCCACCTGTGGTACCTTGCCGGTACCCTCGCCTACAATTGTATTTAGCCCCTGGCTAGCTGTGGTTTGTCTGGTGTAAGCCATATATATCTGCATACAAGTATCAATTATAAGCAATAAACCTCAATGCTTAAGACACCGCTCTATAGCACGAGGTGAGCAAAAGAAGGATAGTCATTCTAAGATGCCTGGTAGCCTCTTGCTTATCAAATCTGGTGCACAACACATTTATAAACAAGGCTCTACTAGACACGGCTTACAGACTCCCTAGGATACGACGTTGCTCTGATACCAAGTTTTTCACGCCCCAAACTCAAGGGGCGCAACTGGCTCCTAATGCCAAAACTCAGGTCCGAGCCGACCCTGCTGAACCAATTGCTACTAGCGCATGGCAGCCACATGCAATCAAGAAAACAAACAAGTATATCTCGGCTTAAAACTAAGCCCTCGGCCGGCAAGGCCCCTGTCAACAGATTTATAAATGAAGACTTTATATTCTAAGGGTCGTGACCCTAGTTTTGATTCAAGATATTTTTAGATGGCCATGTGAGACAAGTAGACTTCCATTATTTTAAATGATGTTTTTGATTGTATGGATTTAAAGAAAAGTTTTAAATTCGACACTATTTCTATTATGTTATGTGATGACATGCTATGAGGCTTGTATAAGGCTATTCGGAGTCTTATACATCGTGTCACATCCGGGGTGTAGGCTCGGGTTGTGACAAACATGGTATCAAAGCACAAGATGTAGGGAATGGTTTTTAGGATTGATGTCTCACAAACCACGTCGAGTAGAGTCTTGTTCATAGTGTGAAGCGCGCCACATATATGAATGAGAGGTTATAAGATGGTAGGAAGCTACACTTCTTTCAGTACTTTTTAAGTCGTGCCATAGAGTTTAACTTTATAAAAGTCATTTTCCTAACCCTTCTCTTGTGTTTATAGGATATGAATACAAGGAGGGAGAACGCAAAAAGGATAGAAGAGAAGAATGTGAATGAGGGAGTTCCTCCCCAAGGTCCCCAAGAGCCTCAATTTCCTTAAGGAAATCAAGCTCCGATTGAAAATATGACCCTAGAAGAGTTTAGGACCACTATCCAAATGATGATTCAAGTTATGATGTCTCAATCTCAAGCCGTAACTACTCAAGCCCAAGCCATGACGGCCCAAGCTAATAGGGGTGTTGAGACTCATGTGAACCCTATTGTAAGCACTATGGCTTCTAGGTTGAGGAATTTTGTGTGGATATGAATCCTCCAGTATTTTTTGGTTCCAAGGTGGGAGAGGATCCCCAAGAGTTTGTGGATGTGGTGTATAAGGTAGTTAATGATATCGGGGTGACTTCTATAGAAAAAGTAGAACTAGCCGCTTATCAATTGAAGGATGTTTCCCAAGTTTGGTTTACTCAATGGAAGAGCAATAGGCCGGTAGGAGCGGGTCCCATAGATTAGGAAGTGTTTTTGAAAGCATTCCTTGATAGGTTCTTTCCCCGTGAGAAGAGGGAAGCTAAGGTGGAGGAGTTTGTCAATCTTAGGCAAGGCAGCATGAATGTTCAAGAGTATTCTTTGAAATTTATCCTTTTGTCTAAGTATGCTCCATCTTTGGTGTCTAACCCGAGGGATGAGATGAGTAGATATGTGACGTGTATGTCCGACGTAGTTGAGGAAGAGTGCCGTAGGGAAATTCTCCATGATGACATGAATATTTCTAGGTTTATGGTGTTTGCTCAACAAATTGAGGAGTTCAAAATTAAGAAAACGAATAGAGAGATGAAGAGAACTAGGTCCGATGAGCAAGGTCAACCAAGGTTCAAAAACAGAGCTTTTAACCAAGATTCTTCAAGCACTCCTAGGTTTAACCAAGATAAAGGTAGTGGGTTTCCATTTCCTAAACCTACTTGCACCAATTGTGGAAAGAAGCATTATGGGAAGTGTCGAGCCGGTACTAATAGGTGCTATGGTTGTGGAAAGATTAATCATCAAGTGAAAGATTTTCCTACTCGTACGGCCAAAGGAAGAGAGGCCAAGCAGGCGTCTCTAAGTGGCCTGGATCCTAATGCTCCAAAGCATGATCGTTTCTATGCACTCTGGTCTAGAGAGGACAAAGGTGCTCTTCCAGATAAAAGCACCAGTATGATGTTTCATGCATGATGGGCTTCTAGTCTTGAGTCTTTAATTCCGTAAAATGTTTAAATGTCATTGGAGGAAGAATGTTCCCAAGGGGGAGATAATGTAACGACTCGGAAAAACTAGTAGGTGAAACTAGAGCCTAACGAGTGTGTTGTTGAGTTTGATGTGGGATGTTATGTTGTAAAATGAGTTCCCGAGTTTAGATTGAGGAGTTTAGGGGTTAAACATCAAGGTACGACTCCCCAAGGACCAACCAACGGTCCTTGAGGATGACCCCAAAGCCTAACCCCAAGGCTTCCCCAAGAACCAAAAAGCTGTCAAAAAATGAGGACCTACGGATGGGACCTACGCCCCGTAGGTCCATCCAAGCCCCTTGGAACCCATCCGTAGGTCAAGGCCCAAATGACAAGTTCCTTAACCAAATCACGGACAGGTAGTATAGGGCGTCACCCCACTCACGGTCTGTAGGTTGGTGGGCATAGGTCTTACCTGGAACTACCCAATCTCGGCGAAGTGAGGGGCAACTTAGTAAATTCCCAATTAATTAGTTATGTCTTGGGGACGATTTATATTGTTTTATTTCACTTATTTAAGTGTTTTTAAATTATTAAACACCCTTTACCACTCATTATTCCCAAAGCTCAAAAATAGAAACTACCTCCTCTCCAAATAATTCTCTCTCTAGAAACCATCATTGGAGAAGAAGAAGTCAGGGTTTGGAGCTCAAGAGTTCATCTTTCTAACTCAATTTCATGGATTTTCTTCAATCAAGGTATGGTAGTTTTCATCCTTGGTTAGTTTCCACACAAGGTGCCCCTCCAAAACATGATTCCAAAGTTTCCAAAATCCCCCAGAAGTTAGGGTTTCAATCTAAGTCATGATTTCAAATTCAAAACGTTTTCAAAGGTTTATATATGATGAATTATGATTGAATTTATGAATGAATGATGATTTATGATGAATTTCCCCCATGAACCCATGATTCCCCCAAAATACTAAATTGTGAATTGTGATTTGGGATTGTTTGATTATGGAAGCATGTGAAGATATTAAGTATATATTGATTTAGTTTATTGAATTATATCATTATTCATGCCCAAATTTTAGTATTCTAGGTGTGTTGGTGAATTGTTATTCATGGCCTTGGAAGGCAAATTATGAAGGATTGATGTATAATCATGATTCTATGTATATGCTTTGTGATTTCAGTGAAAGTAATGTGATCATGTCTACAATGCAATTGTGTTATTATTGAAAGGTTATTCTCAATTATACACTTATGAATGATGATGATAGAATGTGAAGGTTTCTTCAATGTACTACTGCATCTTGAATTGGTAGGCTTAGGGCATCCTCTTCTTCTGTAAATGAAAGTAATGTTGATTGATGTACCTTGAATTGGTAGGCTTAGGGCATCCTCTTCTTTTTTAAATGAATGCGATATTGATTGAAGTACCTTGAATTGGTAGGCTTAGGGCATCCTCTTCTTGTATAAATGAATGTGATCTTGATTGAAGTACCTTGAATTGGTAGGCTAAGGCATCCTCTTCTTGAGTAGCTAATGTATCTTGACATAATGAAACATAAATCGGTAGACCTAATGGTGGTAGACCTTTCATAAATGACTAATGAAGTATTATAAGGCTTTGTCTTGAATCGGTAGACCAAACATTGGTAGTCCCTTCATGAAGAGTCTATGAATGAATGTAATGATAAACCTTGAATTGGTAAACCTAATGGTGGTAACCCTTTCATGTGTGAAATGATGAACCTTGAATCAGTAGACCTAATGATGGTGGCCCTTTCTTGAGGATTCAATGAGTTATCCTCATAATGTACCTTAAATCGGTTGACCTATTGGTGGTGGCCCTTTCATGTGTAATGTATTTTGGGTCGGTAGACCTAATGTTGGTAGCCCTCTCAAGTACAATAATATTAATGTGAATGAACTACTCTATGGGAATGGAGGCTAAGTATCGAGTTGATATGGTAAGATGGAAGCTTTCCCTATGTTAGGCCGGGTTTCAATGAACATCTTTCTTATCCCATAACAATGTGTTCATATAGGATATTAGCTAGTGGATCCACCTAGGCTAAAATTTTACCGGTCTTACCTTAGGCAAGTAGACCAACCCTTTACGGTGTGGGACAGACACCGGATTCCATGTTAACCTCACATGGGCTATGTCGGTTAATACTTATTCCCATAGTGTGATATATGTGCTATTGCTGCTTGAGAGGTTCTATGAAGTGTGGGTGGTAGTATGGGATGCCATCCATGCATTGCACGAGTAGGCTTTGAGAGGGATATGGTGTGATTCTCCAATGTCTTAATGTCTAATGAATGAATGTGCTCTTAATGAAGCTAATGAGAATGTTGACTTAAATGCTTAATCTAATGATGCATGTTTTACTTGGATTGTATTATGAGTTAGTTTCCTTGACGTGACTTATGAAATGTATGTTTTCCTTATGTATGAGTATTGATTAAAGATAAGTATAAAAAATGGTAAGTTCATCTAAGGTGGCCTCAAAGTGGTACTTAGTAGGAATAGTAGTATGGGATGCTATTCTTACATTGCACAAGTATAGCTTAGGGTTACTTCAAGTGAATGTTCTAATGTGATGTAATGACTTATAGGATGATTATACTTGTAGCTTATGCCTTTTGCTAAAGTTCATGATGTTTTCTCAAAATTTGCATATAGCATGGTTTTTCAACCAAAATGTTCTTTTTAAGCATGGTTTTTGCATGGCTATCATACTTGCTATATTTTTTGTGCTAACCCATATTTCTACCTTTTTCTACAAAGTGTAGGTTCCGGCATTTGAGTTAATTCCTTCTAGTTCAAAGGGCTTGGATTGAGTTCTTCCAAAGCTTGTGGTATGTCCTCATGAATCTGAGGACAAGTGATTTATTGATGTTTCATGTCTTTCATTGTACTAGATACTTCTTAGACTTTCTCTTTTAAGGGTTGTGACCCTACTTTTGATTCAAGATGTTTTTAGATGGCCATGTGAGACAAGTAGACTTCCGTTGTTTTAAATGATGTTTTTGATTGAATGAATTTAAAGAAAAGTTTTAAATTCCACACTATTTCTATTATCTTATGTGATGATATGCTATGAGGCTTGTATAAGGCTTTTTGGATTCTTGTACGCCGTGACACGTCCGGGGTGTAGGCTCGGGTCATGACATAAAATCCCCCATGAGACCATGAAATCCCCATAACCCTAATTTATGGCTTTGATGTGTCTGAATTGTAGTAAGGTCAATTGTATGGATTTGTATTATTGTAGGGTAGTTATTTTGATTATTATATTATCCATGTTGAATGTATTAACCCAAAATTGATTTCAAGAATGGGATTCATGATCCAAGAAGGGTAAGACATGGGAGTTATGCCAAATTGTGGACTTCATGTATGCATGCTTCATGAACATGATTGTACTCTAATTATTGATTTAATTGAAAGTTCATTCTCATAAACACATAATGATCATGATGTGAAAGTTCTTCTCACTATATGATGATTCTAAGGTTGAAAGTCTATTCTCAATTATTGAATCTATGAGCTACTTTGTGAATTGTGTTGGGTAAAGGGTTTAGACACTCCTTCATACTTGTAAATGCAAATTCAAGACTAAACATGTATTTATGGGAAGTAATGCTTAGCACCGAGTGGACATTGAATATGAGATGGAAGTTTCCTCGCTAAAAAGGAAGGACTTCTATAAGGTATCTCATGAGATGGAAGCTCCCCCGCTAGAAAGGGTGGTTCTAGTAAATATCTCTGTACCCCATAACTATGTGCCTTCATATGTCTTTAGCTAGTGGATCCACCTAAAAGCTAATACACTTAGTTAAACCTTAGTTAAGTAGGACTCTTTTCAGTGTGGGGCATGACATTGGATTCCATGTTACGTTCACATGGTCTATGTCGGTTAAGGCTTATTCCCAACCTAATTAAAAGATGAATTATTAACTATGGTTTCTCAAGGAGTTCTACTTAGCATAGGTGGAAGTATGGGATCTTACTTATGCATGGCACAAGTACACTTTGAGGGCATTCATAGTGGGTTTCTATTATGAGGTAATGTCTTATAAAGTTGAATATGCTTACGATTTATGCTTTTACTCTACTTTTCATGTTGATTCTCAAACTTGATAAATTGCATGCTCTTCAACTAAATTGTCCCTTTTTAGCATATTTTCATGGTTTTTGTGCATAGATATCATACTTCATACAATTTTGTACTAACCCATATTTCTTCTACCTTTTCCCACAAAGTATAGGTTCCGGCGTTTGAGTTGATCCTTCGCTCTTGTTCAAGCTTGGATAGACTATTCTCCAAAGGTTGTGGTATGTCCTCATGGATCCGAGGATAATTTTTATTTAGTTGTTTCCTTCATTTCTTTGTATTTCATTTCGAATTTCTATTGTAAGGGTTGTGACCCTATTTTGAGACCTCGATTGTAGTAGATTTCTAAATAAGACTATGACTAGACTTCCACTTTATTTTTATGGAAACTTCTTAAAGACATGAAATTGTGTTTCTATTCTTTATTATTCTTTACTTATGTGATGATGATATGCTAAGTGGATTACTTGGAGCCTTTCAGGGTTTCATGTGCCATGTTACGTCTAGGGGGTAACCTTGGGTCATGACAAACTTCGTAATCAGAGCAAAAGGTTTAGAATGATTCTATGATTATGTCTCATAAGCCACATCTAGTAGAGTCTTGTTCATAGTGTGAAGCGTGCCACATTTATAAGTGAAAGGCTATAAGATGTTAGGAAATTTCACTTTCTTCATTATTCTTAAGTCCTGCTATGGAGTCTAACTGTATAAAGTTTTCCTTCTAATCCTTCTCTTGTGTCTTCAGGAAATGAATACACGAAGGGCTAACGCAAGAAGGGTGGAAGAGGAAACTACGAATCAAGGAGTTCCTTCAGGTAATCAAGATGAGCAAGCTCCGAATGATCCTCCGATTATGACAGATGGGGATATTAGGTTGGCTTTGCTAACATTGACCCAATTTATGACGGTGCAAGCCTAAGCCGTAACAAGTTCTATGGCTTCGAGATTGAGAGACTTTGCTAGGATAAATCCACCACAGTTCCTTGGTTCCAAGATGGAGGAGGATCCCCAAAGGTTCATTGATGAGGTTTGCAAGATACTTGGGCCCCTGGGGGTGTCTTCGAAGGAGAAGGCGGACCTAGCCGCTACCAACGCAAGGATGTAGCTCAAATTTGATATTAACAATGGAAAGGTGAGAGGCCAAGAGGAGTGGGTCCCATTGATTGGGAGGTGTTCAAAGAAGCATTTCTTGATAGGTTTTTTCCCCTAGAGTTGAGGGAACGAAAAATGCAAGAGTTCATAAACCTTCAACAAGGGGGATGAGTGAGAATGAGTATTCTCTTAAGTTCACTCAACTATCAAAGTATGCTCCAACCATGGTGGCGGACTCGAGGGCTAGAATGAACAAATATGTGATGGGAATGTCCGAATTGGTAGTCAATGAATGTCGTTTGGCAATGCTTATCACGAGTATGAATATTGCAAGTCTTATGGTTCATGCCGAACAAATTGAGGAGCAAAAGCTCAAGAAGATGAATAGGGAGGTGAAGAGGGCTAGGACCGGTGATGGGAACTTTTCCAATGCTAAGTCCAATGGGAAAGGTAGACAAAGGTTTAAGCAAATGTTCTCCAACCAAGGTTCCTCTAGTGCTTCCCCAATGGTCAACAAGGATAGGGTATCTAACCCTAAACCCCCAAGGCAATAGTGATGGGTATTCTAAGATCAAACCTACTTGTGACAAATGTGGTAAGAAACATGATGGCAAATATTTAACCGGTTTGGGTGTGTGTTATGGTTTCGGTAAGAGTGGACACCAATTGAGATATTGTACAACACATTCGGCAAATGGGAAACAAGATAAGAAAACTCCTCCAAGCGGTTCAAACTCCAATGCTCAAAAGCAAAACCATTTTTATGCACTTCGATCCCGAGAAGACCAAGAGAGCTCCCCAGATGTGGTGAC
>JAJOOH010035512.1:0-11460 GCA_029582605.1 Solanum gracilifrons | reverse complement strand
CCCCCCCCCCCCCCCCCCCCCCCCCCCCCCCCCCCCCCCCCGTTACTGTAAGTCGAATTAAATAGAAGTCACAACGTGGAACTTTGGAAACGTATCATAATTTTTAGCTTTCTATCGTCAGAAAATTACTCCGTACATTTTAATAAATATCTTAATTAATTTTGTCACAATTTTTTTTTATATCTTTAATCAAAGATTTTGATTGGAGAACCTCAAAATAAAAAAATGCTTTATTTACCACACTTTTAATACTAGACTTGCTCGATGACTAAATATAAATTCAGATCAGTAAATTATAAATACGAAATGATTAAATCGAAAAAAAATACAGGAGGAAAAGATAGAGGTGGAATAGATGAGGTAAGAAAAAAAAGTGCATGGTTTTCAGAGACGGAGACTTTTTTCACTGTGGTAATTAATTTCGCATGTAAAAGTAAAGGCATTTCTTATATATCACCTCCATGCCCTATGGCTATAAGCATGGCTGGGTATATATAGGTTGTTTTTAATGGACGGATAAGATTGAATATGAACCTATTAAAAAATAAATTAGATAAAAATGGATACTTGCATTTTTTATTCATACTGCCTGTACTATTAATTAATTTCACCCTAAACCCATGTTCAATTATATTACGGTGTTAAAAAAACTATAAAGTTCAACATCTTGCTATATATGACTTGTAGTATGGATTTTTTCCCCAAGGCTATCAAATCAGTTAAAAAATAATTACTATCAACACGTCAAAAAAATAAAAAAGATTTGGAACAGTAATTCTGAAAAAAAATAAAAAAAATAAAGAGATGTTATCTATATAGGAGTACAAAATACATTTTGACAAATTATCAGAATAAACCTAATTATTTGGTATTCGAAATCTAGTGATTGTTCATATTGTCTCATTAAATCAAATCAACTCAGCTTGCTAATCAATCTCCAAGATCTTATTGGGCGGCAAATCGGAGACAGACGATCACAGTCCCTAGCCTTATCAATATCGGAGGTATACTAATCAATCAACCCATAAAATCAATTTTCTTTTATAACAAAATAAGTCAAACCTAAGTGGTCACTACATCTAGATTCAGTGTTTGTTTCCAGTCCCCTTCATGACAACAAAATGGATAGAAGAGTTTTCCATTGCGTAACTATTCTTTCCTCACCAATATGAGTTTAGGTGGGATGACACCTTTAATTAAAGGTCCCGACCTCTATCAGGTTTAGGTTTGAGTGTTGGTTATAAAAAAAGTCCTATGAAAAGTGCCCTCGTAGAAATGGGTTCTGTAATGGATAAATTCAGCTTAATCAGACTCTATTACGTATATTATAAACTAAACGTGAGGTGGAAAAAAGGAAAGTCGGTAATTGCATTAATTAATGATTGAGTTAATTATATGCTTTTAATATGGATGGGAACACATAGTTTTCTGGTACTGAGTACTTATGTTTACACTTTTCTGGCCATTTGTTGGCTCCCAATTATGGTAATCTTTTTTTCTACATTTTCCGGTTTGCGTCGCTTTTACTTTATTTGGATAATGACTATTCAAATCATTTCATTTTTCTATTTTTTCCTACTACCAGCTAGAGGTTTAGTGACTAGCTTTAATATGTGTGGACATCTTGATATACTTTTAATCATTGAATTTCAATTAATTACTAGTACTTAAAATTCAAATCAAATACTACCCTAATACTTGTGAAATCATAATAGTATGCACTAGCGTCGGCAAAATTATTTCTCACCGAGTTAGTACCAGAAAGGGTACTTCTCCTTATCTCTTTTACTTGTCACATTTCGCAATATCATAATTGTTAACTAACGTATTTTTTCATCATATTATTATAAAAAAGATTACAATTTATAGAGCACTTTTCATATATTTTTACAAACATCTATATTTTAATTTAATTTATCTCTGAAAATTAATCAAATTAACTTTTACATAGCAATATGCGACAAGTATATAGGATGGAAGGTTGTATATGTCAACAGTAAAAATTGAGAAGCAAAACTAGAAGTGATAAAAGTGAATTTGTAGATAAAATTAAAAGGCAATGACAAAGAGGCTGATAAGAAAGAGAGTGACTTGTTAAAATTTTCAAGCGGTCCAATGTAAGGAATAGAAAGCCAAACACGACTTCATACCTAGGACTCGAACTTGGAATTTTTGATTAAAAGATGTACGATTATTTACTACTCCACCATAACCCTTGGTGGTACGTAATAGCTCTGTCTCTCTCTTCATATATATATAAAATAAAATTTTAACTTATGAAAACGTGTAATAATTACTACTATATTCTATATCATATAGTTATATTATTTAGAAAAACAGGTCACTTATAATCATAACTAAGTCTAATCCCATACTAACTACTGGTTGAAGGTTAAGTGATGATAGTACTACTATATATGAATTGGATGGGTGAAAAGGATGTTGAATTTATCCTTATAAAAGCAGACCCTCTAACAGGAATTGGGTACATAAAATGTCAGACTCAAGCTATCATAATTCATATTTCTCCATCATTTTAGACTAAAAACTAAAAAGGAGATGAAATTCAACAAGAGTAGCCATCAGCAAGTGGAATATTTGAATTTACTCCTCAGCTCCAGCTGCATGCAGTGGTTCCTTATTTGTTCCAAAGTTTTTGGTTGGCAAGAAAGGGATGGCAATGCATATAATTGAAGTTACAATAATACCGTCCTATACTTGATTTACATATCAACACATTATTGTTGAATTAGACACTATACAATGTGTGATGGACATAATAAGTAAATCAACCACAACAACATACACTGAAATCCGAAAAGGATAGAACTTATGCAACCTTACCACTATCTCGTGAAAGAGATGTTGTTTCCAAAAGACCTTAGACTCAAGTGTAACAAATCCAGGTACAAAGAAGAATGAGACGGTGAAAAAAATATAGCAAGCTAAGTAGCAAGGAAACAATGCAAAGTCTGCCAGAAATAATGTACTGCTAATCGAAACATAATAAACAACATACTCCCTCTAATTACTTGTCCACTTTTCCTTTTTTAGTTGTCCCTAATTATTTGTCCATTTTGACAAATCAAGAAAGGACAATTTTTTTTTACCTATTATACCATCAATTAATTACTTTGAAAAATGTAGAACTTTTTGAAAATCTTGAGTTTTTATTTCATCCACGTCATAATTAATAGGAGTAAAATGGTAAACTCACTATGTCAATTATTGTTTTTATAATAGGTGTGCCAATTGTAAAGTAGACAAGTAATTAGGAACAAAGAGAGTATTATGATAGATTATTGAAAACAATACTAAACAATGATATATCAATACCAAAAACAAGAGTTACAATACTATAACTAGTACAATGGCAACACCAATTATCCTAAGTCATTTTAGCTGGGCAATTAAATAAATTATAACTTTTCTACAAGATACAATTTTAATGTATTTACTGAGAGGGCTAACAATTTTTTGGGCAAGGCATATTGAAGGAATTATTAAGTACATTGTAGACATCGAATGAAGGCAGGTTAATTATCAAGTATCTTGCATAGATTCAAAGGTTCCCTACCTAAAGTAGAAGGTTTGATTTCCACCCTCCAAGTAATTAGGGATCAATCACTTAGTATGTGTCCAGTAAGATCACCATAGAAAGTAGTTGTGAGAGGTCAAATGGGCTAATTGAGTTTTTCATGGTCGATTATGACTTATGGTTACAAGACATATCTTTATTCAAACAGACTTTTTTTTTTAACACTAGAGCAAGAGAATCACTATATTGTTGAGCTTCCATATTTGGTGATATAAGGAATCAATATTGACCTGCACTCAATAGAGTTGATATATCTCGTGAGACCTTTATCTTTATATGTTGTAAGAGTGTACTTAAATGAATAAGTTGAGTTGAAATTGAGTATGTTAAAATAAATTGGCTATAAAATATGGACGTTAGAGATCGTCCATGCTGAGTACTACTACTCTTATTTCGCCCACACCCCACCTCCCCCACCACAACACCCATCACCCCTACCCCTACCTATTCTCTCAATTTATATAAATATTTTTAGAATAATATTTTTGACACCAAGAAAAAAAAAATTCATGCAAATAGTGTACACCCTTGTGAGGAGTCCAAGGTGTACAAATGAAATTGTGGCCAACTATAATGCAACGTGACCATAGAACACACAAGTCCAGATGTCATCGTTTCATAGACCATCCTCATCGACTCACCAAATCTTCAGAAAAAAAAAATAGCAATGGTAGCTGAACTCAAGCAATGATCTTTCTTCTTTCCTTCACAAATTCAGCTGCTACTCATCTCGTCTCCCTCTCCAAATTCCCAATTCTCAGAACCCCACAATTCTCCACCATGTCTACCAATTTCTTCAAGTCTCACGCCTTTGCAGGCAACCCCATAAAGCTAAGAACCCCTAAACCAACTGATCCATTTTCGCCACCCTCTGCTCTCAAGACCCTTAAAAACCTTCTTTTAGGAAATACCCATGAACCCCATTCCCCTAATTTCAAGATCTTGCCTTTCAGAAAGGGAAGGCCATTGGCTGGTTCAGTTAGGGATTCGAATGAGCCGAATTGGCACCTGGGTTGGTTGAGTTTTGGGGATTGTAAGGCTTTTTTGGAGAATTCTGAGGTTAATTTGAGTGAAGATACTTTGGTTTATCTGGGTTCTGATTCTGAGGGTGATGGGGTTTATGTTGTGTACTGGGGTATTGATGTGACAGAGGCTGGTAATGGATTGGTTAAAGAATTGGGGGGTAATCAGTTTTGCTTTGTTGAGCTTAGGACTTTGATGGTTGCCACTGATTGGGAAAATGCTTCATCCATGGGACAACTTGCTATTGCTGGTCATGTATGTGTTTTTCACCTCTGCCTTTTCAATTTCAAAAAATACAATTCTTGTATAACTTTGATACAATTACATTGCTCGTCGAATTGGATTGCTGCTCTAGTTGTCTGCGTTGTGATCACCAGTTATATGAATTAACTAGGCATATTAATGTAGTGAATCATTTTCATAAACTATCCACTACCAGCTATTTTGAACCCATGTACTCCTTTCGTTTCGATTTGTTTGTGTGGTTTTGACTTGGCATGGAGTTTAAGAAAATAAAGAAACTTTTGAATCTTGCAGTCTTAAACTAAGATATGTAGTGTGTATCAAAATGCTCTTTAATCTCGTGGAAAGTTAGATAACAAAGTTGCCAAAAAAGGAAAGATACATTCTTTTTTAAACAGACTAAAAAGGAATGTAAGACAAACAAATGAGACGGAATATCTTTTTTCAAGTTCTATCTATAGTTATGTGGATTCTTGTAGGCAAGAAAATGTTGTATGTTTAGAGTACTACTTAAGTGATCTTACATAATCTTTATCTAGAACTGCTTAACAGAGGATCTCTTGTTATGAAATTGCAACCTGGTTATGCAGTTAACATCACGTTGTAAATGTGCATTTCAAACTTTATTATCTTAAGATTCTTAACCTCAATTATATTAAGAGTGTTTTAAGGGTTGTCTCAGAAAGTGTGGATGTGTCTAAGAGTCCTGATAATTCCATCTAGCATCAAGTTTGTTTCTAATTCTAAGAAAATGAATTTGGGTTTTTGCCACATTATTGTCAATGTTGAACTGCACATATCCAATCATTCGGTAGCATTCTGTTTTAGTTATTTGTTATAAGTACCTTCTAATGCTAAAAATGGCGACCACAATTAACTGAATGTTTTACTTTTTGTCTTTGGAATTTTATCAGGCCAGATCATTACTAGAATGGCATACAGTATCACGTTTTTGTGGATTTTGTGGTGGTAAGAACATTTTAATTGATGCTGGGAGACGGAAACAGTGCTCTAATGAGTTATGCAAGAAGAAAATCTATCCTCGAGTTGATCCAGTATGTCAATCAGATCGATTTTGTTCTCTCTGATTAATATTCTGCTTGTGGTTGTACACTTTTTTGGTTTACTTGTTTTTCTTTGTTTCGTGGAAGAGGTTATGGGACTTGCATACTGAAATGCTACATGAGAATCCTAACTTTCTTTGGCATGTCTTGTCCTGGCAACAGGTTGTGATTATGCTAGTTATTGACAAAGAGAATGACCGTGCGCTATTAAGTAGGCAGTCAAGATTTGTGCCTCGCATGTGGAGTTGTCTAGCTGGTTTCATGGAGGTATGTGGCGTGCTTTTGATTTTGAGCAATGTATTTTCGAGCTGCTGCATAACTTGTTGCCAAATTTAGTTAAAAAATAGCATTCATATGTCTTGATCACTATGGATGTTGTCCATGGTGAAAAAGAAATTTAGTCACTAGAACCTCATTCCTGCATCAGTGTATTAGTTGTTTGACTTATTTCGTATTAGCCAGTGGTCAATTTTTATTACTTCCTCAGTGTATGGAGTAGGAAAAAAAGGTTTTTGAGTTTTGACACAAGCTAAATATTTTAACATAGCCCAAAATACCTTAGCATCTTGTGGTCTACAAAATGACTGTCTTATCATAAAAAAATGATTATTTTTTTTCGATCTTTTGAAACAAGAAATGGAAAGAGTGTCACATAATATGGAACGGAGGGAGTATTTCAATTTTCTGCATAGTACTTCAGCTCCTTTTTGTTTTTTGGTTGGTTTGCTGTCTCCCTTTTCTGTTTTAATAGGTGTACAATTAGCCAGCATTGGTTTTTGATCCTGTCATTCACAATTTATTTATGAAACATGTTAATTAGTATCTAAATTTATTAGTAGCCAGGAGAAAGTTTGGAGGAGGCTGTGAGAAGAGAAACATGGGAGGAGACCGGTATTGAAGTTGGACAAGTTGTTTACCATAGTTCTCAGCCATGGCCTGGTAATGTTCTTGGAAACAGATTTGTGGTATTTGTTCCCTTCTGTTCTTTTAGTTATTTTATACACCTAGCTTTTTCTTAATGATGTAAGGTAATTATGTAATTAGTGTTTTTTCCAAGGAAAAGTGCCAAAAAGTGACAAGGTAAAGTGGGTGGAACTTGAAGCGGAAAGAGAGAAGTGAATCACATAATTTATGAAGAAAATTTAAATTACTAAACATACATGAACTCAGTACTAATGATTATTCAACATCCAATATAAGAAAATGCCTTTAATAATCCAACTCCTCAAATCGAGATTCAAAGAACAAGTGAATCACAGAATTTATGATAAACATCCATTATAAGAAAATGCCATTATTGAGATTCAAAGAACTGATCCTGATTTTCATTTTGATAACTTTATGAATCATTCTTTGAAGCGTGTGACTTCACCCATGAAGCAATAACCATTGCTTCGCATCGTAGCAACAAAGCAATGCCTTTTAATATCAATGCTGGGAATGAATACCAGTGTAGCTCCTAATTGTTACCACCAATCTTTTAAAAAAACATCATATTGGTGTGATGCATATCACTTGTCAGCTTTCCATTTTTCTTTTGAGCATTGTTGATCTAATTGTGCACCAATCAGTTGCTTCATGAAATGGTCTCTAGAGGTTTTCTTTTCCTCATTGGCAGTTGTTACTGAACATTTTATCTGTATTTCTTGCATGCCAGTTTTCTTTTAGCTCATGTGATTATCATTTTACTGTATGATTCCTCTACAGTTGGACCTAGCAGCATGCCATGCCAACTTATGGTGGGATTCTTTGCGTATGCAAAATCACTGGATATTAATGTGGATAAGGAGGAATTAGAAGGTAACTTGAAGATCTTTAATTATGTTGATTTTTGATCGACTCCCTTTGACTTATAATGCTTGAATTCCACCTTTATATTTTGATTATGGGCATTTTCTTTCTTTCTGTGACGGTGAATAAACTTGTGATCTAGATGCGAAATGGCACAGCAGAGAAGATGTGAAAAAGGCACTCACAATCGCGGAATACAAGAAGGCACAGAAGTCTGCTGCTGGTAAAGTGGACCAAATGTGCAAGGGTGTAGAAAGAGGACAGAGCTTGTCTTCCGATTTCAATGTGGAAAGTGGGGAACTTGCTCCTATGTTTATCCCGGCGCCCTTTGCAATTGCTAATCATCTCATTTCCTCTTGGGTGAATGGGGTTGAATCACAACTTGCAAGTTCTTTCTCAAATTTATAGGTTGGTGCTCACTAATGAAGTTTTTTTTTTTTTGGCATGTCATTTAATCTCGTGTGTATCATCTTTCTATTACCAAATCTCTTGTTTGAAATTGATTTGATAAAATTGTTGCAACGTTAATACTGTAGTAAGCTCCTCTAATCTGTTAATGTGCTCAAATTATCAAGTTCCTGTTCCACATAGTTTTTCTACTTAGAGTTAAGGTTAACATGAATCTTTCTGTGTGACAGGACTTTAGTAATTGACATCAACAATGTTGTTCTCAAAGCTTCTTAGGTAAGTAAGATCTTCCATATCATCAAATCTTCATTGTATTGTCGTATCTTCCTTTTCAAATGATTGATGCAACAAATAGTAGTCTAATGTTCTCTATCAAAAAAAAAAAAAAAAAATTTCTTTATCAAAAAATAGTAGTCTAATGTTGATCTCAATTTTCTTTGCTCTTCTTGGATTATTTTGGTTCTGACTAGATGTAAGCATAAATCAAAGAAAGAGGACAATGTCAAATAGTGAAGGTTTCTACATAAAATGACCTTAGTCTACTCCTGAAGAAACGAATATGCTTTGTTATTCTAAAACTTGTGGCTTTCTGTTTTTGCTTGGTTAAATTTGTCTGTTTGGTGAAAGAGGTGGCTGGGAGATTCATTTAGAATGTCAATCGTCAATATGCTCATATTGGTGACGTTATTGTTGCTGTGATCAAAGAAGCAGTAATAAATAGATCAGAAGTAGTCAGAGGTGTTTACAGTAGAATTTTGTATCTTTGATCGAAATATGTTATAATCCTCAACTTAGAGAAACGTTAGTTTACCTGTGAAAACAGAGGGTTGATTCTACATTCATTTCCATGTCGTTGAATGCAACATGTATTTTTTTCTTTTCTAGGCCACTACCCTCCGATGAGACGAACAATTAATCTTGCAGGGGAGTTGAACCTCCATATGTGCTGCAACAATACCATTGATTCAGTATATGAATGCTGCTGGCAAGTGTGAAAATGGACGTGTATACGTACATGCATAGCAGACGTGCTAGTATAAATTTTAAGCAATTGCACTACGTACTACTTAATTTGTAATTTGAATTTTGTGTTATAGAGATATTTACGCCACATAGCTCATATTTTGAGTTTGTTTCCCAATTTAGCTTTTATTTGTGTATAAACACCTTTCATATGCTATTATACATTTCTATATAAGAATGATATATTATGTATCTTGTTTTTTTCCAGTTAAATGGCGTAATAACTAATCCTAGTTCTGAATATGATTATTAATTAGCATCCTGTACTAAGTAGAGTATAATATATAGTACACATGCAATAACAAAACAAATATAAAGAATCAATTTATTTCTATTTGTTCTGGTTTGTATAATCTGATAGGACGTTTGTTTAGTGGCTGAGCTGGTCTAGCATTGCTTTCAGATTCCTGTCATTAACAAAAAAAAGTCAACAAAACAGTGTTACTATCAAACTACCAAATTTATCGGTAATTCAAGTTAATTCGTCACTAAATAGCTTCAAAATCCGTAGCTAAATAAGATTAGCACATAATTTTTGTTGTTGAGCTAAACAAAAATTTCATCGCCAATTTCTTATTTTCTAGCCGTGTTTTAATTAAAGAGCCATCCTCTTCGAATCTCACAAATTCATTATTAAATACTCGTTTTTGAATCCAAATATACAAAGAAACATACACTATAAGTAAATGAAATATAATTAGGTAAGAAAATTATTACTAATTACTAAAATTTTAATTTGGGGTAGCAACTCACATCATGAACAGCATCTCTGATAAGTTTCATTTGTCTTTTGGTCACAGTTTTCACCTGGGAAATTAAAAAAAAAATCACTTAATTAAAATTACTTTCAAAATGGGAAATACTTAAATTTAATTTTCATAATATTGAGTGGGAATTTTTTTTTTATTAATTACCTTTCTATCCATAGTCCAGACAACACCTTCAGTGCAAGGTGGTACTGTTAGCGAGCCAATATACCTATAATATTTTTTGCCATCTATTTTTATTTGCTTTGGATTAATTCTTCCAATGGCTCTCTCCACACCTTTTGTATTAGCAAGTGCTTTTAAATCCTTCTCTATCTGCGATATTAAATTACACTAATAATATAAAAATTAATTTTATTTTAATACTGTCAGTGAATATAATTTAAGTCGGTATTTTACCATAGATAACAAGGAATCGGGCCGTCCAATCTTGTACATGATTCCAATAACAGCAGTCTTTCCATCATTGCTTTCATGTACCAAATGTGCCTCCAAATTAAACCTGCATTTAATTTGTTGATATAAATGCATAAAAAAATTATGCAAAAAATAAAGAAAAAAATAGATTGGCTCAGCTATAATATAATTTATTATTGTCATTTATCAATTTATATAATACAACGATGTTTAACATGGAAAATAGAGTTAAAGGGGAGAAAAATAAAGAAAATCTTTTAGCACATATCAGAAATATCTTTAGAATTTATCGCCGTTTGAAATATTTAATGATATATTTAAGGCTAGAAGGACAAGATATCATTAAAAGTACGTACAATGAGAAATTCAAAATTAATGAATTTTTTAAATAAAAAATGTCATTATTTTGTTTTTGAAACAGATTAAAAGAAAAGAGTAGTGTCATGTAAAATAAAATTTAGTCGGCCAGCTGGAAAATTTCACAAGAGGGTTCAGAATATAAAGAGATATATATAAGAAGAAATTAAAAGGATTCAAATGATGTTATATAAATAGTGTAATTTTTTGACGAGGGAGGTTACTGGCTCCGCCCTTGTGGGGGGTGTTAATACGAACAGTATATATGTATGCCATAGAATATATACCGTTTTCCATTGATTGTGCGTTCAGAAGGTGTATGTCAATGACATTGTTTAAGTTGATACTGAGTTCCATTTATCAGAAGGTAATGTGAAGCTGGCCAAAAAGAAGTTGCTTTTGACTAAACTTGTAGGGTGTGTTTGGTATGGAGGAAAATGTTTTCCGGAAAATGTTTTCCTATTTTCTTTTGTTTGGTTGCAACAAAATGTTGGGAAAACATTTTCCTAAACGACTTGTTTTCCTAAAATCAGCGGAAAACGACTTCCGTAACAAGTCTGCGGAAATCATTTTCCGGAAAAGAAGTCGACGCGCAACACAAGCGAATTTCACCCCAGCCTACGCCCTTGCCCACCCTCAAACGTAGTGAAGGAGCGCTGTTTCTCCAGCTTGTTCCTCTCCAAATTTAGGGTTTCCATTGTTGTTCTTCTCATTCATATTCCTGTAAGAATTTCGAAGGTATGCTTTCAATAATTCTTCAAAATATTCA
>JAJOOH010035511.1:0-11024 GCA_029582605.1 Solanum gracilifrons | reverse complement strand
AGCGACAAGGAACCATCTATCGGCACCATGAGTTACCCATGACACCTATTTTAGAGGTGGAGTTGTTTGATTTGTGGGGTATCGATTTCAAGGGCCCATTTGTGAGTTCTTATGGGAAGAAGTACATATTGGTTGTAGTGGACTATGTGTCCAAATGGGTTGAGGCCGTTGCTTTGCTTGAAAATGATGACAAAAGTGTAGCTGGTTACCTAAAGAAGAATATATTCTCAAGGTTTGGCACACCCAGAGATATTATTAGTGATGGCGGTTCTCACTTCTGCAACAAGGTATTCAGTGCGCATCTGACCAAGTATGGGGTTAAACAACACAAGGTTGCAATGCCTTATCACCCACAAACCAGTGGACAAGTAGAGGTATCCAACAGGGAAATCAAGGAGATCCTGGCTAAAACGGTGAATGCCAACAGGACAGATTGGGCACAAAAGTGACATGATGCTCTATGGGCATATCAGACAGCTTTCAAGACGTCTATTGGTATGTGTCCATATCAATTGGTATTTGGAAAGGCATGTCATTTGCCGGTTGAGCTTGAGGATAGAGCACTCTAGGCTTTGAAGAAGCTAAACCTTAGTTGGAGCGAAACTGCAAACCTAAGGTTAGATTAGATCGATGAGATGGATGAGTTCCGTCTGAGAGCCTATGAGAGAGCTGGACTATATAAGGAGAGGATTAAGCTATATCATGACAAGCATATTGAGAAAATATGCTTCACTCTTGGTTACTTGGTGTTACTTTTCAACTGCAGACTTCGTCTGTTTCTGGGAAAGTTGAGATCCAAATGGTCTGGACCTTTTAAGGTAACACATGTGTTCTAGTCGGGTGCGATAGACCTTTAAAATGACAAGGATGAGAGGTTCAAAGAAAATGGCTAGCGAATCAAACCATACTTGGGTGTTCCAGAGAATGTGAAGATTGTAGAGGAATGTAAACTTGATGAAGTCTGAGTAATCAAGTAACCTGCGTCGCGCCGCGACGTTAAATTGTATGCTACTTTGGAGGCAACCCAAGATGTAATTGTAGTAGGAATTCTCCTTTTTCCATATTTTTCTTTATTTTTATAAAGTCAGTGTGTGTTGAAGTGTGTAGGAGAGAATGGGTAAAAAAATTGGAGGACCTGGGTGCAGTTTTCTCTTCATGAACAGCTTCACGGTCCGTCAATCTTAGAACCAACCTAAAGGAGCTACTGGAATTTGGAAGAAAAAGGCTCACAGAAGGGTTCACAATTCGTCATGATTTGTACCATCTAGCCTCTCGTGAATTATAGGTAATTATTTTTTGCCAAGTCAATTCCACGAACCACTGTACGGACAGTGATGACCTTCACGGGCACTTTCACCGTCAGCCGTACACAACCCGGTAGTTCCAGGAAACCGACCCAACCCGCGTGAAAGGAAGATTGAAATTAAAACATATATATTGCTCTTCAAATGCCAAAGGTCGGTTTACTACCCATTCTTCTCTCTATAACGGTTAGTGAAGACTACAAAAGGTATTCTTATCATCTATCCACAAATTCATCAATGAATCGACAACCTAGTCCTAAAGTGCCAAGGATTTCAAGTCAACAGTTCCCTTTTTCTTTCTGACCGGCATTTTCTTCGAAGTTTCACGTAAGTCGCGTCATACTTTGTGACAAGTTTGATCTTGTCTTAAAAAAAAGTAGATTAACTTCGAATTAGTTGAGATTAGCATGCTCTTGTGCTAAATAATCTTGAATTGTGTTGGGTTAGTTTGAATTGCATATATTTGATTGTTTTTGGACATGGGTATTATCACAGTGTATCTAAATTTGTTGTGATATTATGTTGGGTGGTTGAATTCATGAAGAGTAGTGTTGATAAGGGAGTATGTGTTTGGTTGAATGAGGATTACATTGAGTTGTCTGGTTTGATGGATATTAGTTTTGTCTTGTGTAACATTGATGATTTTTGTATGGGTATGATTAGGGTTGAATGAGCATTACAATTAGTTTGTGCTTGTTGCAATTCAGTAGAGATAATAAGTCACTTGTGGTCATATGTAAAAATTGGGGTAACCTACGCCATAGTGAAGTTTGAGGAGAAAAAAAAGAGATAAATTGTGTTAAGTGTAAGATCACGAGAGGATTCACGAACCGTGGAAGCATCCACGAGTTGTGAAATCACTCGTGAACCACACTTGAATTAAATCCACATAGAAGTTAAGTTCACGACGAGTATCACGGATCGTGGTTGACTCCACGGACCATGTAACCGTCTGTGAACTTTACTTAGTTGAGGAGACGTCACACACTGTTGTACACTGATTTTGTAAGAACACCACGAGAGGTTTAACGGACCAAGGTACCTACCACGGCCCGTGTGAGTCATCATACAGTTGACTCTACTTGTAAATTTTTTTCTATACTTTTATTTCTCTCAATTTTTATTCCCTGGCCTTTCCTAATGATAGATTGGGTGACGAGGCAATGCGTCACGAGGTAATTACACAGGGGAAGTCTATGTACTAGATAGTGCGTCATTTTATTGATTTGGGTACTAATGAATGTTGTGTTCTCAAGTACTATGACTCCAAGAGGAAAGAACGCAGCCCCACAGTCTGCACCCATTGCATCTCAATCCGAAGGTCATGACGACTCTGAGTCTAGTAGTTCAGAGGTGCGAATTAATGTAACACCTGATAATCATCCACCTCGAGCTACTAGATCCAGAGCAGCGAGGGCTATTTTCCAGGACACTTCTCCTAACTCTGAAGAGGGAGGTAGTCGTTCTAGTAACGGGGAGGACTCGGGAAGTAAATATGATGCTACTTCTGGTAGCCAATCAGATGATGGTTCAGAAGGCAGTATAGAGTCTGAAAGTGGCTCTCAAGAAGATGCGACCACCTCTCCACTAGCGGTAAATACAGAAGCTGAAACTAGAGATGAGAATATAGAGATCACCACTGATGACACCATGGTGATCTATGTAAATATGCATGAACCGAATCCCGTAGCGAGACATCAACTGATTGATTGTTATCGCTCCATGTGGACTATCAACCGGTCCAAAGAATTCTTCAACAATGGCATTGTGAACAAAACTGGCGGCTTCAAGAATCGAGCAATCATGCCTAAGACTAGGGTGGTGGTAGATGATATCAAAGCATTCCCCAATATCTATTGGATATTTCAGCTTCATTAGTTCGACTGGATGGACAATGCACCTGGAGAATACTTTAGCCACCTAGCCAGAGAGTTTTATTCATCTTCTGAATTTTGCTGCAGATACAAAAACTACAAACCGTGGATAAAAAGATATTGCTATTACATGGGATCCACTTAACTCAATTATAGTTCGGGGTAAATCAATAGATATTTCTGAGATTACAATTAACATAATGTTGCATGGCCCGGAATACTCTGCACCAGCTTTAGTTGGTCTTTTTGAAGAAAAACATCACAAGATCACCAGTGATACTATGATGGAGGATCAGAACTCTCTCGAGAGGGTTTTGCGCTGGATTACGAAGCAGATTGCCATAGATGGGGAGAATGCAGCTTGGGTCACCACAACTCAATCACTCATTACTAAAGCTTCACTATCTTTCCCAGCCAAGGACTGGTGGGCTGTTGTCCGGGCATAATTGTAGCCGACAGCTAATGATAATACTTTGCCCCCTTCCCTGGCTTCGTTAGTAGCATGTCTTATGGTTGGTTACCCGGTCAATGCGAGACATATTATATTGACCGAGATGAGAGACAGTGCGCTGAATGAGAGAGTCGGACTTCCATTTCCCTTTATGATAGGGAAATTATGTCGACATGTGAGCATTCCTCCAAACAGCCTGATTGATAGATGGGGTGAAGCATTCAGACTCATCTAGGTTTCTAAGATTAAAGATGTCGCAAATCATCTCTTTGGTGCAAAATCTGCAGCTGTAGGTACCTTAGTTGTTGTCACTCACTTACCAATTGACATCCACATGCAGATAAAGGTCCAGAGCAGGAAGAGTCATCACAAACTTCCACATAGGCAGCACCACCTCTAGCTTCAACCTCCCAAGTTTCAGGTACCTTGGTCACTATCCCTATGCTATTTCATGAGAAATTAGTTGCAGATCAGCGCCAAACAAGGACCTTGGTCGACCAGATAGTCAACATGATGCCTAAGATGATACAGAGAGAGGTGTTAGCTGCGAAGAAAGAGCTTAAAGATGAGATGCAGAAGGAGCTGACGGTCTTAAATGACAGGATGGATGGTTTGGAGAACTTTATCTAGGATCGATTCCAGGGTGCAGGTTCAGTAGATACTGAAGAGTTCAAATCACAGTTGGCTGAGATGCGAACTTAGTTTGCTAAACTGGCTGAAAAGCCAGTAAATGTACCCACTCCAGTAATGCCAGATTATTTAATGCAACTGCTAAATCAGGAACACTCCACTCAATCAATTGAAGATCTCTGGGGTGAAATACCGAAGAGTAAGTCTGGCAAGAGAAAACATAGAGCCGTACAATTAGATGAGGAGATACCTGCTGACCTGTCCAGAGAAGAAAGAATACAAGAAAATAAATCCCGCAAGGCATCAAGAAAGGCAGCTAGAGGAAAAGAATCCCTTGAGCAACAACAACGCGATGCAATGTTAGCCGGAGCTTATGGTAGCGGAGCATCTCCCTCGGCGAGTAGTAGCCAACATGATCATGTGCCGAGTTCTGAGAGTGCACCCATTAATAAGGGTGCCGATGTTGAGCCGAATACCGGCGCCTAGAGCACCGTTGGTTTAACCCCTCCTCACATCCCTGTTTTATTTTCTCTATTTACTTTGAGGGCAAAGTCCTTTTTTTGAAGGAGGGGGTGGTAAATAACCTGCCATTCAAGTTGATAAGATGAATGGAGGTTGATTATGTGTTTTATGTGAAAATTGTTATTTATTGTTGTTTTTGTTGGTGTGTTGAACTGTGTAGCAGCTAATATGTGTGACATGATTACCTTGACCTGAGATTTGACTATTAGAATCTTTAGATGACATCTTAGATACTGACATGTTGAACATTGCTAGTCTGATAAATAAATTGGTAAACCAACAAACTGTACAGTGTAGTCCTATGCCATATGTGTGTGAGTGTTGTTCGAAGTCTAACACTAGGAGAAGAAACTAGAACTTGCCTGAGCAGTCTTGCTTAAATTTGACAATAACCGGATAGGAAAGGATCAGTAGGCCATTTTTGTAAGCCAGCAAAATGCCAAAAATAGAACTACCAAATAAAAAGATTACCACTTGAACCCGATTTGAGCCTAAAAGTCAGTTTTTGTTCTTACCCAGTAATATTGTATCCTTTGGTTTCCAATGATATGTGTTTGAGATGGCTGTTGTGTGATTTCAAAATGGTTTGAGTAATTTGAGGGTGAATGTATTGTTTTCTCATCACTTAAGGACAAGTAATTGTTTTAAGTTGAGGGTGTTGATGTGCCGCGAAATCTTGGTACATTTGATGCTTGAAAACTGAGAATTAATACTAGAATCGAGTGTATTTAAGTGGATATCATGTTTTTGGTAGTTTTTGTACAGGTGAAACAGATGAAAAGTGAAAGAAGGGAAAATGAAGAACAAGTCAGAAAAGTTGAACTGAACTGAAGTAAAGACCACAGACAACCTCACGGGCTGTGGTCCTCACTACGAACCGTGGTGCAGGTCGTGGTGTGGAACCAGTGAAGAGGCTAAGGAAAGTTGAAAAGTGATGGGGGCTAAGTTAAGGCCACGGGAACCTATACGGGTCGTGGTCAACATGATAGCCTGTGGTGTTGATCGTGGTCCTGATCCAGTGTGCCAGCATTTCTGGCCTAAGTGTGGGAAAGTCCAAGTGAAGATCACGGACGAATTCACGGACCGTGGTCCCTATGACGGTCCGTGATGTTGTCCGTAGTACCTTGTCCAATGTCAAGTATTGAAGACCCATTTTTGGGGAAAGCTCCAAGGAAAGACCACGGAGCGCTTCACGAACCGTGAAGCCTTTGACGGGTTGTAGAGGTGTCCGTGAATGTCCCCGAATTTCAGTACTACTTCGAGTAGGACTCTATTTTAAAACACTTATTTGAATTTATTAGGTTGTTTTTTATATTTTTTTTATCTTATCTTAGCTTGAATGACGAACGAGTTTCCATTACTCTTAGTTTTCTATTTTCAAGTTTGAACATTCGAATTAGTTTAAAGTTTGGATTCTGATTCTTGAATTATTAAAGTGACTTGTCGATTTGCTGATTTTAGTAAGTATTTTCTATCATGTTTTCATTCAATATCTATGATTGTTAACGTGAAACCAAGAGGGGCTAAACTGTAATTTTGTAAAACGAGTGACTGGCAATCTGTGGTTATAATCTGTATTTAGCTTTCGTTATCCTTGTAATCTGATTAGTGCACGCATCAGAATGAGCTTGTATCTGCCATTTTTTCGGAAGAAAAATACCAGTTAGGAAAAAGCTAAACTAACCTGACGAATTGTAGTTAAAGTTTGAGTTCGAGAGAAAAGAACTTTAACATCAAACCGTTGTAAGCGAGGGTCAATGTTAGTAACACTCTAGGGCCGAGAGGACGTGAGTGAAACTTTTCTAATTAGACTGAGAAGTGTCAGATGAAATTAACTTGCATAAATGTTGTAAACATTGAATTGCCTGAAACTCAATTATGGAAGAACATTAGAACTAACACTATGGTGAACACAATCCTGGTTTCTCTTAATCAACTGAATCAACTTTATCACGTGATATTCTGTTAGTCGTTAATATGGATTCCTACTGCAAGTTTTAGTAACTATAACATCTAGACCAAACCTAATTTATTTTCTGTCATTGTTTGCTTAGGAAATAATAACGACATTAGAATAAATGCGACAGTGAAATCTTTTCTATAAAGAAATTTTCCGTGGGATCGACCTCAACTCAAGTTGAGTTCTGTAAATTTACATCGACCGTTTACACCTCGTAATTTAGGTGTGAGTTTGGACATATCAGGGTGCCATTGACTAGACCCTTCATGTTTAGACTATGCCTAGAGTTCTTTATAGAGGACACGTTGCCGTTATGACCCTCCGATATAGAACCTCCATGGTTGCTATAGCGGGAGGTAATAACTTCCAGCCTTTAGTCTGACTCAAGCACAAAATGTTCTATAGAAACACTCCTAAGGATAATTTCATGGTTTTCTAACTAAATGTTGTAGGTTATCCCAAGGCTATAATTGAGGGACCAGACTACCCTAATGAGATATTCGGTTATGCTGCTATTAAGGAAAGCTTCTATGAAATCTCATGGATGCGTTTTTGTTTGGAGAGGAATTTCAAGTGAAGGGGAGTGGCCAACTCACTAGTGCATTCTACAACCAGATTCAAGAGTTTAGTAGGGGTCCTTTGGTAGAGCCCCCTTCTTTTTCACACATTAGGTGGGTGACTGGGTTCTATCCTATAATTCCTACTATAATTTTTGTGGTTCCCCTAATCCCACCATCCGTATTCAAGGAGTGGATGTCCCCGTGGATGCCTAGTCTTTGAACAAAGCATTAGGGGTGCCAGAGGTCTCTAATTCAGCTTACAAAGCCAATTTGAGAAAAAATGACATGACATGGATTTGGAACTCGCTGGTGGAAAATAAGTACTTGGGGGAGGTATATTGGCCTACTACCGAAGGCCTTACGAACCACTACTTTTCACCTAATGCTCAGAGGTGGTGGAAATGGTTGGTTGGTGGATCTGTTCATCATACAATCTCTCTAACATAAATTATACCTGAGCATTAGTGGTGGCTTGCAATATACGGGGAATCTCGGTAGAATTGGGAGGTGGGGCTTATTGTGTCTTAGTGGAAGCATTTCTACCGGGACAACAAGAAGTCCCTTTTCTTCCCAGCCTAGTATCTTCGAATTGTAGACGAGCATGTGATGCTCTGGATGATATAGATTTCAAGGTGGAGAATGATGGTAAGTTCAAAATCCCAACTAAGTGTCGAAGAAGATAAACAAAGGCGAGGCGGGGAGCAGCCAGGCTGCAACAAGTCTATAGGATGATGAGGACTTTTCCGACCCTACTACCCGGTCTTAACCATCAATATCTAGCGTCCGTTTTGAGGAGGATATGGCTGCAATCTCTAGTCCATGAAGGTTGCTCCTTCTAGATCCTTAGCCCAACCTGCTTTTTCCATGGACATAACCATGCTCCACAGGGAGCTTGATGTTGAGAGGAGGAGAGAGCCTTCTCATAACCGTCTTCTTGCCCGTATATGGAAGACCATGAAGGTCATGTTTAGCTTAATCTCTCCGAAGGACCTACAAGAGTTGCCTTTTATGAGCAAGGCCAAGGCAAGAGATTCCGCTCCATGATTGTTATCAAGCACAAAGTTAGAACTCCCCTTTAGATAAGTTGATACTTTGTTTCGGGCTTTCCCCATTTGGATAAGACACCTTTTTTGCTTTTCATTGTTTTTGATAGAAATAGATGCTGGTTTTTGGGATATTTAATCCAGTATTCTATGCTAGGATTGTTCTAGAAGATATTTTTGTTGTTTTCTGCGTGGATATATATTGAACATGTGATAGATTTGGTTGGAAAGGAAAGGCAAAAGTAAGGTAAACACATAGTGTAGTCTCTAATTCTCCCTTCTCGCTCTAGCGGCCGGCGCCAGCTATTTTGGCTGCCCGCTATAGAGGTCGGCACAACTATTATGGCTGCCTGCTATATCGCCTGAGCACCACTATGGTGTCTTCCACTATGTCGAGGAATGTTCTGCCATAGTGGGATCACTATAGAATTTTTCTGTGGCGTCTCTAACAAGCCTCAACCCAGAATTTGAAAAATTGAGCAATGCTCCTAATTCCCAATTATATACCAACTCTAAAAACACATAACCATTGAGTTACACAACCCCAAGATTGTTCCCAGACACAAGTATTTTTCTGGAACATACACATACATAATTAGGCACTTACACCATATTCTCACAAAAAATAATTTTGAATAATGTCGACACACAACTTTATATTATCATATATCCACTATCACGCAAAAGTAACCCACATTTTCCCAGGTTCCCAACCAATATTAACTATTTCGATACTAGAGTTCCCGTACAATTACAATGTATCCCCCTTTCTTACCATTTTTACCAATGGCAAGTCCATGCCATTTAAACGCAACACTTTCAACCAATGACACAACAATTTAATATTAATCCATCTGACAATTTCTAGGAAAATTACACTTCTCACATAGGGAGATACTCAAGTAGTGCAATGCGAATAATAACATCCATTAAAATTTATTACCAAATCGATCTAGTTCATTATTTGCTATACGCGTCATGGATTACCACTAACTGACCATCCATGCATTCTCGTGATCCTTAAGGCCAAAACACCTTGTTGGCTATATCGTTTCAGCCATGACAATGAAGTCCTGTTTATCCCATTGAGATACCAATTGGAATCTCGATATACAAATTGAACTCAACTCATACCATATACGATAGAACACACGAAAAAAGTGAAGAAGTGGGACAATTTCCTAGAACGCTTCATACCCCCCTAAAGATTTAACGTGGAAATCAACACGTCAATCCTTATAACTCTATTAGACATTTGATCTTATACTTGGAGACCGATAACATGGGCTCTAACAACAAATTGTCATGACCTAATCCATCGACCGTGCGGACGTATACTCTAACCCCTAGATAGGAGAACCCATACCACTCAATTTTAAACTGGGCATTGTAGAAATAAATAAAAGATAAGGAATTTCTTCAATACAATTGAATAGTCATGAAAATCAAAAATAGAAAAAAACTTCTTTTAAGAACTAACCAAAAAATCCTCTGAAAGAACTAGTCTAATTAGGTAGAAGAGCTACCAAAGAGATACATTAAATAAAAGAAAATACAACATAACATCACTAAGTCCTGCAACTAGACTATGTCAAGTCACATATAGAAAGAGTTGTATCAGTACAAACAATACGTACTGGTAGGCCTCATCGGTCGACCCACACCCGCCACATAATATCATGTGGATAATCAAACAAACATGAAACTTCAATATAAAACTTAAAAACCTGAATCTTCAATTACGACCCTTACCACAAACACTATTACTTGGAACCCTTATGCTCTATCTTAAGTCCTGCCTTCTTCCACTGCCAACTCTACCATTAAACATTCGACCCTTTCTCCCTTATAAGGCTTCTGAAGCCTACCTTTTTTGCTGCCCTCATTACACATCATAACCTAACCATTTTATTCCACTGATATTTCCCAAATACAAGACCACTACCAACTCTACTAACCAACCTACTATTCTCACTCAGGTTTTCATGCCAACACCCTGGCCCTTGACCCATCTTAGTAAGCCACACATAAATTCCCCTTACCAATTATGTTATGAATACTGAACAACCCAGACCACTCAATTTTAAAGTGGGCATTGTAGAAATAAATAAAACATATGGAATTTCTTCAATACAATTGAATAGTCATGAAACTCAAAAATAGAAAAAAACATCTTTTAAGAACTAACCAAAAAATCCCCCGAAAGAACTAGTTTAATTAGGTAGAAGAGCTACCAAAGAGATACATTCAATAAAAGAAAATACAACATAACATCACTAAGTCCTGCAACCAGACTATGTCAAGTCACATATAGAAAGAGTTGTATCAGTACAAACAATACGTACTTGTAGACCTCATCGGTCGATCCACACCTACCACATAATATCATGTAGATAATCAAACAAATATGTAACTTCAATATAAAACTTAGAAACCTGAATCTTCAATTACAACCCTTACCACAAACACTATTACTTGGAACCCTTATGCTCTATCTTAAGTCCTGCCTTCTTCCACTACCAACTCTACCATTAAACATTCGACCCTTTCTCCCTTATAAGGCTTCTGAAGCCTACCTTTTGTGCCGCCCTCATTACACATCATAACCTAACCATTTTATTCCACTGATATTTCCCAAATACAAGACCACTACCAACTCTACTAACCAACCTACTATTCT
>JAJOOH010035505.1:0-14146 GCA_029582605.1 Solanum gracilifrons | reverse complement strand
ATTCATCAGAAAAATGTTCAACGCAAAAAGCGTAAAAACGAGATTTTCTGGTTGAATATGAAGTATTGAATCCCCTTGACACAAGTTGAAGGAAAGCCATCAGTTTTCTTTAACTTTCAGCTTATCTCCAAACACTCAACTTCAGGTATCATCCGATGCATGTACATTCTCAAGTCTCTAGAGATTTCCGTGATCAGAGTCCACTTATACAAAGAGTCATACACTAACTGATAATTTGTGTTGCTCCATCTCCATCATAATACATGCATGGTTCTTGACACAGCCAACTTTCTTTCTAATTACAAAGGCCTTTACAATTTTCTTTTAGATAAATAATATTAAGGCCTTCTGTTTTCTTGTTCTGAACAAATTTAAAATTACATCTCCTGTTAAAATAAGAATTTAAAACCAGCAGACTTTATCCACAATGATTACAAGAGAACAACAAACGGTAGAAGCGAGAGGACAAGATTGCTTTTTGATAAATCACATGCAAGTATGACTTACCAGTTAGTACATCATGTCTGTCATTCCGAGCTTGATCTTCCCACATCCTCCAACTGTGGACCTGTCCAGATTTTCACTTATCAGGCAGCTAGTGATGCAGAACATGTGAATAGAGTTTACAGATGTAAAGAAGAAGAGAGAAGTGGTGACTGGTGATAATGAGGATAAAGACCAGACGTGGTCATTTCGTAGGACATACATGGCAACTTCTACAAGGAAGTAGCAAGTAGCTGACACTGACACAACTATGAAGTGTGAAGAAATTGAACTTTGGACTACCATCTTTATACGCAATATGTGTGATTCCCAGATTTCAATATAGACAGTTGCATATTGACCTAAAGTAAGTTTAAGGAGAGCTGACAGCAGAGCAAATGCCCCTACTAGAGAGGATATGCTTAAATGCCGAAGTAAAAGCAAAAAATCTTGTTGACAAAGAGATTAATTCCCGCAACACTGTGGGCATCAAAATACTTTTATCAGAACATCAGCAACAAATCAGACACCTCTGGCTATCACACACTATGCCTCTCCAGCAGTCTATACATTAAGAATATCAGGAAGCTCACACAGAAAGCAAATTTTCACTCCAAATCTGTTGTCCACAAGGTAATAAGTAATAGGGCCATTGAATGAGGATGTATAGCATTACCATCACATATGGCATTAGACTTTGCAAGCCAGATTAATACATAACAGTTTACTTCCATCCAATCAAACTTGCCACTCCATGGACAATAGATTAACATATACTCGAAAATAACTGGACTTTAAAAGTTCACCAAAACAATGTGCATCAGTTTATCAAGTTCAAGTAAAAGAGAACTTTACCTTAACAATCGCCAGCAGCATTGTCAAGCAACTATAAGATATATGAGTAATGGCCATGACGAAGATGAAGCGATGCAGCTGCTCAAGGCCTTCATATGATACAAAAGGTTCATGGTTCTGACAAAATGTTTGATTCAGTATTGACACTACTTCAGAAACACCTTTAGAAAGAGAGAGAAGCTAAGAAACTCAGAGGCAATAAACTAAAAAAACTAGTTATTTCATGTTTGCAGGATAATCAGTTGCAGGTACATCTTGTAGCAACAAGAGTAGAATCGATGCATGATATTGTAAGAATGGATTCGCACATGTAGAATCTAATTTACCTCTCCACACGTATTTTGATTGAAGGAATTTAATACTCTCCTATGAAGACCAAAAGCCATCAAAAGTCTACGCTCCTTCAAATCTTTGTTCTCTATTTCTTCATCAACTTCAGACTTTGTACATGGAGCAAATGCATTATTGTAAAACTTTGACGGTATGCAAATATTAGATATGATGCTGGAAGTTGCTGTGAGAAGGAGAGAAATGAATCCAAGAAGCATCAACTCTGTACACCAAATGTCGAAAACAGTTATGACAGGAAAAGTAATATTTGGGGTTGAAAGGAGGGAAATCCAAATTTCGAAGAGCTTTTTTCTTTTCGTTTGTATGCTCTAAGTTCATTGTACATAAACATATAATACCTTCTTTCATTTTCTCCACAGCAGCTAACAATGGCTTTCTATTGGTTTTCCTCAACCACTGACATGATAAAATAATAAAAACTGTTAGTTTTCGAAGTTCCATAATTGATGGTGCTACAAGAAACATAATCAATCAAATACAATCAAAACCGTTTAAATTAATTCTATGGTCTTGAAGATTTTTTATGAAATCAGAGGCCTTGAGACACAAAGACTCGAAGAGGTTGGATGTTCATTGCTATCTAAGGGAGCCTGTTATATATAAGCAACTATCCAAGACCGTAAAATCTAGGACAAGTAACTCAAAGCATATTCAATTCTTAAGCTGCTTGAGTAATCAACATGAAGTTTGTATATGAAAAAGAAATGATGAATATTTATACCCTTCCTACAATGTCAGAGAGAGTTCCGAGGGTGTCACAAGGGGATCATCGGGATGGAACAAATTAAAAGTTGAGTATTTCATGGTATCTAGCAGGCATATTGTAATCCTATATCCTCCCCCACCCCCTATATTTCTGAGAACATACAACATGAATATCTACAAAAGTCCAGAATAACAGAGACTGAAACATGAACAAAAGTTAGTCATGAACTCCTTTGCCAGGAAAATTACACTATATATAAAACATCAATTCTTTTTGTATATACAGTAGACTATGAACTCCTTGGTACTGGACTCCTATAACATTCTTTCAATAAAACCAGCAACAACATAACCAATGTAATCCCACAAAGTGGTGTCTGCAGAGGGCAGAGTGTACACAAACCTTACCCCTACCACAAAGGTAGAGAGGCTATTTCCGATACAAGCTCGACTCAAGTCTTCCAATAAAACCAACAAGACTACACAATCCAAACAGTGCAAAAGAGAACCTTGCTTACATTAGATAACCTGTGAATGGATCGCTCCACAAGCAGTGAAACAGCAACAAATATAGTCAATACAGAAGCAACAGACCATGTTGGTGTCAAGGCCAACGAACGAAGTTCTTGTGTATCTTCTCCAGACATTTTAGCCAAAAGTCTTTCTAACTAATCTACCAGAACTTCAAATTTATTAACTTCAAATCAAATCAAATCAAATCAAACTCTACTAATTACAGAAAAAAATCAAAACTTTCTGTCAGTTCACTTGACTGATAAGTTCTACTAGCAACATAAAAACCCAACCTTTCTTGCATTTCCCATAGTACAATAAATCAAGAATCATTGTCCCTCTACTGTGAATCTTTTATAATCCTTCACATTCAAAGATAGTGAAATCTGCCACTTGGGTATGTTCCTTTAGCTATTCCAACAAAGACTGAACTTTCAAAAAGATGTTTTGACTCTGATTTGGACTCAAACCAGCCAGCAAAAAAAAAGAAGCTAATTTGACCCACAATTCTTGATTTGCCAATGCAACTACTACAGATTTGATTTGATGTCTAGACCTAAGACCCACCAAATAATTTGAGGTAATAAAATGATTCTTGAAACTAAAAACAACTACTAATTGCAGAAAGGTCCAATCTTTATGGGGTTTTTGAGCTTAAAATAGCTGATTTTGTCTGAGTAAAAAGTGTATCTTTTAGGAAAATATTAATTAAAGAAAGAACAGTACTTACTACAGAAAAGAACCAAATAAAAAGACAAAAAAAGTGTGATCATTTGAACTAAATAGTAAGTAAAAAAATTGAAAAGCAGTGTGGGAGCTTTTTGGGATTGATGTGTGAAAATGAGCTGGAGCAAGTAGGATTAATTAGCTTCCTTGTAGTTTCTGGGGCTCTAATTTCTTTGCTACTTCGTACTGAATACTGACAGATAGACCTCCACCAGTTCAGGTAGAAAAATATATACTACGTCAACGAAGATTGTATTGAAGTGATAAATATTGTTTCATTCTTAATCATATGTTTCAAATTCGACTTTTCATGTGTATGAAATCACTTTTATTAGAGAGCATTTATTCTCAATGTAGGACTTCCTAGCGCGAATTCAAATTTAATAAGATTTCAATATCATATCGGATATATATATATATATATATATATATATATATATATATATTTCAAAAATGAAAAGAATATACTAATAGTATAATTATTTAAAGTCTTCGATGAATCTCTTGCGCACCCTACCTCCAAAACTCTATGAATAGGGGTGTGAATACTTTGGTAGATATTAAATTATCACGGTGCATATATACTACAATTCAGATTGGTATTTGATATATATTCAATATTTATAAAAAAAAAATGAAAATATTAAATATTGTACTGAAATGTTAAGTTACATATACAATTGATATGTATTAAGTATATGTCATTACTAATAAATATATGTAAGATAATATTTCTACAGAATTATATATTATCACATCTCATTTAGGGCGATATAAAATAGTATTTATATAGAACTATGTATTATCACATCTCATTTAGGGTGTGTTTCTAGAGAAAATATTTTTAAAAAAAATTGAGCAACTATATATGAAAACATTGTGTTTTTCTCCCTACAAAACACAACACTAATGCCATTTTGTATCTAAATAAAGAATAGAGTAATGTAGTTATTAAAAATTTTAAAACTTTGACTATTATATTTTGATTGAAATATTCTTTTTGTGTAGTTGATTAATCAAAGAAAAATTCATACTTTCTTTTGAATATTTCTAATATGTAAAAGTGTTAGCATAATATATTTAAGACGTCTCTTAAAAAAATTGAAGTCATAATTTTTATTGTATGATAGTTGAAGTTGAACAAAACATGAATATCAACTTACCCTACAACAAAAAATAAAACTTAAAATTACTTAATCATATAGAATTAATTTCGATATGTTATTAGTATATATATCTTTAAAAATCGAAATTATCGAACCAATTTTTTTAATAATGTATCATACCGTACCTAACAATAAAGAATGGCTCAATTGTTACGTCAATTCTTCAAAGTAAATTAAGGCGCTAATCAAGCACTTGAAATAAATATTTTTCTACCAAACCATTTTGTCTCATTAACTATTTTGAACAAACATTTCTCCATGCTTTCTTCTCGAACTTATTGAATTTTTGGTCGCACAAAATTTAATGTAACGATTATTGTACTATTTAGCACCTCGTGTTTCTTAGAATATAAATTTTGTACATGATTATTTAATTATTATTTTATTATAATAAAAATTGAACGATCATCTAATTAAAAAAAAACAAACTTTATTAACTTTTTTTTCATTTCAGTAATGAAAGTCTACTCTTGATAATCTACATAACTAATTTAGAATTTCAATATCAACTCAATTTTATTGATCGTGATGAAGCGCTAAGTATAATTTTTTTAATCATATATTTCGAGTTTAAATTATAATAAGAATGAAATCACTTTTAATAAAGAACATTTTACCTTAAAAAGTGAGATTTTTTTAATCAAGACATCGAACGAAAAAACGCAAAACAAATAAATTGATCAACCTAGTTACTAGTTGTTGTTTTTCATAATCTAGCAACTAATTGTTGAATGTGAGGAGCATGACGTTTGATCTTACGATTAAAAAATAAACTAATGAAAAATTCTGTCAATTGCACATTTTAAATAGTCTTTCACTTATCAAGTCAACAATAATTTACTGAGTATATTATCTTTTAATTAGTTCTAACATGTTTAGTATTTAGAATTTAATTAATGGAGCAATAATATATATACCTCACGTTATTAGATGGTTGGTAAAATAATTTCCTGGGTTAATTTTTACCTCATAAGTAATTGCTTAAGTTAATTAAATACAAACAAAATATGATGATTTACATTATTAATACAATTTAATCATATCATAGCATGCTAAGTACTACTCCTTCTGTCCCAATTTATGTGACTTACTTTCCTTTTTAGTCAGTCCCAAAAAGAATGACACATTTTTATATTAAATAACTTTTCAACTATAAAATGTCTATTTTACCCCTAATGAAATGATTTATAGCCACACAAATTTCTATTATTCATTTTGGACTACAAGTTTTAAAAGTCTTTCCTTCTTTCTTAAACTCCGTGCCGAGTCAAACTACCTCACATAAAATGGGACGGAGGGAGTAATATTTATTCTAAGATATTAACTAACGTAAAAAATTAGAAAGAATTACTTTAATTATTATTTAAGTAGTTTGATTATGTATAAGAAAAATAAGAAATGGGATTCACTAGGTGGATGATGCATGCAAGAACGTGGATACACAAAACAATAACAGCTAAATATCTAGTATACTACCTTCTACTAATATTATATTACTATAATAATAATAGTGTAGGAAAATTATCAGGGGCAGAGTCGAGGCACGACAAAAATTTATATGGTATATATAAAATTAAATTTATTTATTATGTATATATAGTATTAGTAGATAAAGAGTTTCAACTTTTTCGATTGTATTTAACTTCTTCATATTTCAGACGACTCTCTTAATGCAAATTATGATTTCGTGCCTGAAAAAATAATAGAAAGAGAACATGATGAGTGTATCAAGCTAGTTGCTGATCTGTGGATCTTAGGTAAGCTAATTAGCTATACATTTAATGATAAGGTCCATTTGATAATTTGTTACTCCCACTTGGTGATAAGGAGAGTTATTGATTATTGATTAATCATGATACAGATTACCAAGATATTTTTTTTTTTGGTTAATATTACCAAGATATATTTATACAAGAATAGAAGAAGAAAAAAAGATACTCATAAGTCATACCCCTTAACTTTGTCATTTAGAGCTGATATACCCTCGTTATGAAAATGACTCATAAATACCCTTACTGTTATACAAATGACTCACATACACCCTTTTCTCTAACAGAAGTGAAAAAATTAATTTTAGTTTAATTTTTAAATAATTTTTTTAAACAAAATATAATCCCATATGGGAATACTTCATCCTACTCAAACATATATTTTTTTGACTTTTTTTTTTGTTTCAATGACTAATTTAGATTTATTATTTTGATGGTCAAATTTATTTATGTTTCACTAATATTCTTGTAAAATTTATTATAGATGACCCAATTTTTTTTCCAAATACAAAAACTAAATTACAATATAGCCGGAAAAATAGTTTTAAATTATAATATAGCCACAAAAAAATTGCTTTAAATTTTTTTCTTACATTAAGGAATAAAATAAAAAAATAAAATAAGAATAAGAAATTCAAATAATGATAATCAAAGAAGTCAAAAAATAATTTATGTATGGAAAAGATTAAAATATACCTTGAACTTTGCTAGAAGGATCATATATACTCCTAAATGATTTTTAAAAAAATTAAAGGTTAAATATATAAATTTAAAACTAATTTTTTCACTCCCATTAAATGAAGGGTATATGTGAGCTCATTTTGTAACAGTAGGGGTATATGTGAGTTGTTTGTATAACGGTAAGGATATATATGAGCTACTTTCATAACGAGGGACATATCACTCCAAATGACAAAGTTGAGGGGTATATCAGACCCTTTTTTCCATATTAATTTATATTTTTTTGTATATATTTTTATTGCGTAATTTTTCGACAAATAAATACTAAGGTGGATCGGTTTCGACCCTGGTATTTATGATGTATTTTTGTCTTCTTTTTTTTTAAAAAAAGAAATTATATAGAAATGTCAAATGTATATATTGGCAATGTTTATACTAGATTTTGACTTGATTTAAAAAATATAATTAAGTCCATCCACGATGAAGTATGAACGTATCAATCTCTAATAAAGAATAATAATTAAAGTCAGTCAAAAAGGTGGAAAAATAAAAAGGCAATAAGGATTAGACAATTATTTAATGTGTTTTTACTTGTTCATGTCTTCATGATTGATTTAATTTATTTTATAGAAATAAAAAAGAATTTTTTTGTTATATCATCCATATCAATTATAAGTCATTTAATTGTTAGAAAATAAGTTATTGTAGTATCTAATATCAAGGATAATATAAATAGAAAACGATAAATTATTTTTTAATTTTTCTAACTAAACAAGTAAAATTAAATGACTAGTTTTAATATACTGAATATGTAAAGATAGGTGGACGGAGTATTAAGTGCTACTCACTCTCAAAGCTTCTATGACAACAAATAGCATAAGCCATAAGCTAAGGACGCTAAAATATCTATCATTAACATAGTTATTACAATTTATACATTTTAAATTTTAAATTCGTTTATAAATATTATCACCACATTATTTTGTGGGTGTAAACACAGTTACTTTCAATTGTGTGTAACATCCATAAAGTATAAAAAGATAGAAAAAGACACAAATGATAAGGAATTCATTGCATGACTCAACATCCATCAAGTGCTTCTTTTGATGCATAAAGCCTCCAATAACTCAATAATTAAACAATGGTAGGGACAAGAAAAAAATTAGTAAATACTTTCTCCATCTTATATTACTTGACACATATTGATCTAATAAATCTTTTTAGAAAACTTCAATTAAAGATATATTTTATAAAATTAATGCTTTGAACCCTAAATTTGATCAAACATTACTTTATGTAGTTATTTAATAGGGATAAGGGTCTGAAAAATACTCCAACTTTGATCGGATTTGTTGTTGCGATACTAAACTTTCATAAGGACCTATTACCTCCCTAGACTATTTAATACCGTATTTTTTACCCCCTAAACTATTTAATAGTGTATTTTAAAGATATATATGTGCCCACGTGGACACATTACTATTTAAAATTTTGCATTATTGTTTATGTCCACGTGGGCAAATACATATATTTTAAATACGGTATTAAATAGTCTAGGGAGGTAATAGGTCCTCATGAAAGTTTAGTATTGCAACAGCAAATTCGACCAAAGTTGAGGTATTTTTCAGACCTTTATCCCTATTTAATACTAAGAGATAGTATGAAAAAAAAATACAATTGTAGACATTGAAATTTTGCGGACTCTACAAGACGTGTTCAATTCAAATTGGGACTCTAGAAGATGTGTTCAGTTTCAATTAGAATTCTTGGAGGCTACTCAACCCTAAACCCTAGTTTATGCCTATATAAAGGGTACTAAATTCCCTTTAAAGGCATCTCAAAATATTTCATAAACTCTTGGGTATTTTTGAAGATCAAGATCTCGAATATTCCACAAAAGTCATGGAATATTCATATAGAGGTCAAATCTAAATCATCTTAGTTCGAGAAATACACCACTAACGGCCCTCGAATCATGGATAAATCTCAGGAGAGTAGAATCAAGGGAGAAACAGAACTGTACCCGCATATTTATCAATAAAGTTATGTTTCTTCTTATTTTATTGTGATTGCAATTCATTTTCTGTCACTTTAAAATTTGTTGCAAACAAATTGGCACGCCCAGTGGGACCAAATCTGCCCTTCATCTCTTCTCTCTTAAATCAAATCTGAAAATCTGAGCTGCAAAGGTGGAAGAATGAGTATTTCAAGTCTCGTCTTTGAGTTTCATAGAGTCACACTCTGACAAGCCTTGAAGCAGGGGGCATTTGTAGACATTAATTTTTGAGTTTCATCGAGTCTACACTCCGACAAACCTTGAAGCAGGGGCATTTGTAGAGATTGAAATTTTGTGGACTCTACAAGACGTGTTCAATTTGAATTGGGACTCTAGAAGATGTGTTCAGTTTCAATTAGAATTCTTGGAGGCTACTCAACCCTAAACCCTAGTTTATGCCTATATAAATTGTACTAAATTTCCTTAAAAGGCATCTCAAAATATCCCATAAACCCTTGGATATTTTTAAAGATTAAGACCTCGAATATTCCACAAAAGTCATGGAATATTCATATAGAGGTCAAATCTAAATCATCCTAGTTCGAGAAATACGCTAACGGCCCTCGAATCATGAATAAATCTCAGGAGAGTAGAATCAAGGGAGGAACAAATTGTACCCGCAATCTTGATGAATAAAATTATGTTTCTTCATTTTTTTTGTGATCGTAATTTATTTTGTCACTTAAAAATTTATTGCAAACAACAATAATACCCTCTTAATTTGTTAAAATGAATAAATAAAATGAAACGGAGAGAGTACTTACAAGGGAGTATAAGGTGATTTTTTAAAAACTTTAGTCTTGAATGAAGAATCAAAACTCTTTAACTCATTAAGTAAAAAAATGATGTGAGTGAGTCGGAAAGAATTGAGTATATAGTTTAATTAAGTAAACGATGCTTATTTTTTTATCAAGAGTCTATCAAAAACAACCTCTAAATCTTTCAAGATAGAGATAAATTCTGCATATAAGTATTCATCCAAACTCTATTTACAAAATTATATTGAATATATTATTATAACTAAGTAAAAAATGATTACGTCATGATCCTGGAGATGAGTATAATTTTTAAATGATTGGAAGCAAATATCAATATCTAGAACATGGCACATGAGGATAATGGGTGTTGCTATTTGCTAACACAAATCACAAAATAATTAAAGCAAACAAGCTATTTCAACTTATTGAGGATGTTACATGTAATAAATCGAAGGGACAGCTGCATGTTAGGCACAATTAAATATATTAAATAATAATTCAGTCCCTACTCCCTACGTGCAAATACAATTAAATTAGGGGAGTTTCAAATTGAGATGGATTAAATTTCTAGTTTTTGATCCATATTAAAAATAAAATCAAATAGTAATTACTATTAGTACTACATGTTATATGTAGTAATTAATTTGATTATAAATTTAGTAATTCATAATTGACTGAATCAAACTAGTATTGAGTTATCAACTCGCGCCGTAAGATGTTGAGTTAAGTTCCATAATGAGCAACCCGCCTCATGTTTAGTTGTCCTCGTTGAGTTTGAAATCCTGAACAGATTGTCGGTGATAAGCTCTGTCTTTTTGTCCTTTGACTGATAATCACATCAATATAAGGTGATATATCATTTCGATTGGGTTGTTGTCGAAAAAATCTCTCTCCACTTTATTAAACTCAAGTCAAAATTTTATGCAGTCAATTCAATTCATTGCAGGCTGCAGCACACAAACATTATTTTGAAGTGGAAAAATTCTTTTGGCCAGAAAATTTGGCAAGAATTTAGTCAGAATGGTATTTTATCTTTTTTAACTTTAACACATTTTAACTAAAAAATGAAAAAAATATCAATTTATTTTAAAATAAAAAAAATATTATAATTTTTTAAAATTTCTGGCCATTTAACCTTTGTGGTGGTTAGGGTTTAGTTGACGTGGATACTTGGCATTTATTAGATGCACGCAACATCTCATTTATAAGGTAGGAATTATTGAATCTCCCAAATGGGAAGTTTTTGAAACTCTTACGTGTTTATTCGATCGAGTTTGTCATTTGAAATTTGAGAAAAGACATAAAGTGATATTTGAATTTGTCTTAAATTTTTAAAAAAACATCTTGATATAAAGTGACATTTTATTACCCCATTAAATAATTTTAAACTGATATTATTATATCATCTTTTGTCCATCTGACATAGAGAGTGTGTGCACTCTCTCAAAGAGAGTAAGCAACCTAAAATAATTTATATAATTTTACTTTTACAAGTATTTTATTATAAAATATATTTTCTTATTTTTCTAACTTTTTTTCTTTTTATTTTTTTCTCTTTCTTTGTTCTTTCTTCTTCAAAAATTCGTTGTCATCTCCATTGAAGCTATTCACTTTCAATGTTACCATTTTTACCACAGCTTCACCTTCTTCTTTTTTACTACTATTAGTTTTACTCTCTTTAATTTTAAAACTTTATATACATTTTTTCTTACATTTCGAACAATTTGATAAACCCATTAGATTTCAAGATGATTAGGAAGTATCATATAGTTTTTTATCCGATTATAATTAAATTCTTTCAATTTTTGGGAATTCATTGATTCTTTTAAAATTATCATTCTAATTTTAAAGTTATATGAAAAGGAGTAATTGATGATATCTTTAAAAATTTAAAATTTTCGTAAAAAAATAATTAGCTTTGTTATCAATAATTCAATAAAGTCGAGAAAATAATATGATTTTTTAAAATAAAAAATTAGTGAAATAAAGAATTTGACTGGAGAAGAAAAAGAAAAAAAAATGAGAGAAGGGTTCAACTTGACGTGGGGGGTGGGGTGAGATTGGAGGTGAAGAAAAAGAAAGAAAATGAAGGGATTGATAACTTGAAAGTGGGGGTGGAAGATGAAATCAAAAAGTAAGAGGCAGAGATATAAAGGGGAAAAAGTAAAGAAAAAACTTAAAATGAAAAAAAAAATTACATTTTAAAATTAAATTAACACATGTCAAGTAATGATTGGTGTGTGAACACATTTACTTCCTAAAATTTGGGGCTGATAAAAAATAATTTAATAATATCTCTTCAAAATTGTTTAGTGGGATAATAGGACGGGCTGTAAAGTTAAGGTGTTTTTTTGAAAATTTAAGACAACATCAATATGTCTTTTCTTTCAATTTTTGGGAATTCATTGATTCTTTTAAAATTATCATTCTAATTTTAAAGTTAGATGAAAAGGAGTAATTGATGATACCTTTAAAAATTTAAAATTTTCTTAGAAAAATAATTAGCTTTGTTATCAATAATTCAATAAAGTCGAGAAAATAATATGATCTTTTTTTAATAAAAAATCACTGAAATAAAGAGTTTGAATGGAGAAGAAAAAGAAAAAGAAAAGAAAAAAAAAATGAGAGAGGGGTCAACTTGACGTGGGGGTGGGGTGAGGGTGGAGGTGAAGAAAAAGAAAGAAAATGAAGGGATGAAAGATGAAATCAAAAAGTAAGAGACAGAGATATAAAGGGGAAAAATAAAGAAAAAACTTAAAATGAAAAAAAATTACATTTTAAATTAAATTAACACGTGTCAAGTATTGATTAATGTGTGGACACACTTACTTCTTAAAATTTGAGGCTAATAAAAAAATAATATAATAATATCTCTTCAAAATTGTTTAGTAGGGTAATAGGACGGATTGTAAAGTTAAAGGTGTTTTTTTGGAAATCCAAAACAACTTCAATATGTCTTTTCTCTATCTATGTAATTTGTGAGCTGTTATACAAAAGCAAATTTTATCCTGTACACAAGTTAGTGACTGTGATTCCCTTGTCGTAAAAAAAATAATGTAAGAATTAGTGAATACCTATAATTGTAAATATACATTTAAATTAAGGCTCCGCTTATAGGCTTTTCCAAGTTCACCTGCCGATGTTTGGGACACTGAAAACCCAAAGAATAAAGCTTCAATCTTAAACAAGTTGAGATAAACATTATGAATCATTTTCATATAAGCTCATACCAATTCAATTCCGTAAATAAGACAAAATTCGAAATAACATTAAAACAAAATACGAGATATCTATATTTTCGACCCGCATATCAATCTCTACTAGGTCTAGAAAACTCTCGGAAAGCAATGGACCTAAACTTAAAGATATAAGAATGATATAGAAAAGATGATCCGTCCATTTCAATTTTCACCCAACAGCTCTGCCTTGCTAAATAGTTCTTCCTGAACAGGAACTTCCTTCAGTTGTTGTGATGAAACGACATCAGCAATAGCTTTCAGAGCAGCTGTGGCCTGATCGTTATCCACGGCTGTGTCTGCCTCAGCGACAAGTTCATTTTGCTCATCATCCAGCTTTGGAGGTGGAACAAAGAAAGGAATTTTGCCTCTTTGCCAATCATGGAGAACCATCTTGGCAGCAGTCTTATAGTCAGGTTCGCCTCCCTGGATAGCACAAATAAAGATTATACCAACTATAGTCAATCACTACTCTGTGGACAACCATAAGCACTAAAAGAAAAGTATACACCCAGTTGCTGAATTGTAGTAACCCAATTGGCCAAATATATCAATCCCTAAACGTGTTGGTAACAAATACAGATTTTATCGTAAATCCCTGTAGAATAAAGATATATATAAGATTGAGATACCCTTTGACCCAAACCCAAAAATACTCGCATTGTGCAATTTCTTTTAACTGGTGCAACTATGGTGTCAACATCCTCTTTGTTCAGACCAGCTATCTCTAAGGATACTGAAGCAACAAAGAGAATAATCTAACTCTGTTTTCCATTGGGGGGGGGGGGGGGGGGGGGGGGGGGGGGGGGGGGGGGGGGGGGGGGGGGGGGGGGGGGGGGGGGGGGGG
>JAJOOH010035504.1:0-16453 GCA_029582605.1 Solanum gracilifrons | reverse complement strand
GGGAGCCTCGAGCCTTACCCAAGGCCCCGCTTTTGAGTTCTCCAATTTTCTCATCTCATCCCATCTTTGAGTTCCTCACTAGGTTTGATTTAAAAATTACCTTTCTAAGAAAAGAAAATATCATGTATATAATCTTTCAAATTAGCTAATCGGTTTTGGAATAGTAAACATGTATACTATGTGTATACTAGCCCTAACGAGGTTGTTCTCGCAGAGCATGTCCACACAAATGCTTTGTGATCTACTTCGAGCTATTCATTTTTTTCAACTCAATTGGCAACAACTTGCTAAAGATATCGCAAAGTTTCTGACCCTTCAATTAGGGATTTCATCTCCAAAATACTCAAACCAAATCATGAACTCGCGGAGTTTCATTGTCAAGGAATGCGAAAACCAGAATTGGGAAGGGATAATTACTAGAATTTGGCCAAATACAAAGTACTTGGATGTGATTGTGACAGCTATGTAATTACTTTATATACGCTATAACATGTTATAGCCTTATTATTTTCTTCAGATTTCTAATACTACTTATTGTGGATGTGATTTATATGCGATAACAAGTGTTACTTTGAACTCAATTTGAACCCAATGTGCAAGCCATCAGTAATTTACACTATGTGCTACTTTGAATTTATCCCTCAGGATTCACCACCCCGTCTCGTGGACCTAGCAAACGTGGAAGTGGGAAAAAATACGAGCTCGTGATCACAACCTATGCTGGTATATGTCGTTACAGTGTCGGTGACGTACTCCAGGTCACAGGGTTTCACTACTCTGCCCCTCAGTTTAAATTCATAAGAAGAGAAAATGTGCTATTGAGCATTGATTCGGACACTAGTTGCAAAACGCAGTTGATAGAGCTGCTGCAATTTTGTGCCTGTACTATTTGGTCGAGTACATTAGTTATGCTGACAATAAAAACCATTCCAGGACATTATGCTATTTACTGTGAATTACTTATTAAGGACCCAACCAATTCGCCGAGCCACGAGGTTTTGAACCAATGTTGTTTGGCTATGGAAGAATGTTTGAACTTGGTTTATCGGCAGTGCCGAGTTGCAGATAATTCAATTGGACCACTTGAAATTAGAGTAGTGGAAAACGGTAATGGACTATGTAATTTCTAGAGGTGTATCTATAAATCAGTTTAATAAGGCGTCTAGGTGTGTTAATTTTAGTGGAATTTTTAGACTCCAGGGTAATTTCCGGCAGCGTTTACATGTCTCTGAAATTCAAGTTATGATCAAGACCACATGAGTGGAATAAAACTTTTTTTGTTGTTCTTTTGGTATCTTTGTGTAGTGTTGAATATTCAACGTTGATATTAGTCAATTTGCTCATGGAAACTGTTTTATCCTTTTGTTGTCTTGATTGGTTTGAAATTGCAATCAATATGTGTTCTCTTCCCTTTTTGCGGCTTCGTGTAGGTAGGTTCTTATAACCTGAACACTTTACTGAAATGTCTTGTATATCCGTTTTGTTCTTGACTTTTGGATTTGACCCTGAATCAAAATGTTTGGTTCGTTTATAAAGTACCTGAAAGCTGCAGATGTAGACCTCGTAAGCTGCAGTCTGCAGATGTAAATTATATTGAATATTTATGAACGGGTTGTCTTCAACACGCGTGGAGACGTATACGTCTAGTCTAAATCTGTAAATAGTGTTCAATTGTTTTATCGAGTCATTAATAACCTTTAGAATTGTACTAATTAGTATGGATACAAATTTTTAATGATTGTTTTTTAAAAAACGTTCAAAAACAATGTTGAAATGATCTTACATTTTAGATCTATTAAGTAATAATAAGAATATGTTTGAACCAAACTAGTAAAAACAATGTTGAAATACGTTTTAGATCCATTAAGTAATAATGTTGATTATATATGTTACAACTACTCAAAATACAGCAGCTTCCTATATTATAGTTTAAGGAACACAGTTCATGATTTGCTTGAGGCCATAGTGTTTTTGGGATAGAAAATTGAATGTTAATTGAATCACCGAACTCTAGTTAAATTAGAATCTCAATACCCCATTCTATAGTTCAATCAAAGCCATAGATTTAACTGTTGTAGTTAATACCAAAGCTCAATCCCCAATTAGCTTGTAGATGATACAGAGGAAGCAGTTGTATTTTTATTTAGAACTCTAGTTGAGTGATTTTTAAGATAAAACCTCTAAGTTGAGTGATCTTATCAAGTTATTTGTAAATTTAGCCATTGCTGAGTTGGTGTTTCAAGTTGACATGGTGTCTCTACAGAAATAGTGTCAATTTTATACTTGTGTAACAGAAGCTATACTTCCACGGAAGAAAATGTAGAGAGAGCAATTAGTATAGTAAGAAGAAGAGCTATTATTTCTGTGTGTTTTTACAATGAAGGAAGAGGACGATCATACATCATATAATACACCAAGTGCACCTTCTAACAAACTTAGTGACAGCGGAATTCACCTAGCTATCATTTCTCAATAAATAGCATAAGCTGATCTTTGGTTTTAGGCAAGGCTTGCACAGAGAAATGTGGGATCCTTATTCATATATACACAAATTTTCAAGATGCAAAATTCAACCTCCATGACCATAAGAACTGAAAAAGTCTTCTCTGTTGGAATGTTCATCACCATATTGTCTTGTTTCTAGCAAATTGACCTGGCAAAACATCCAAGTACGTGATTTTAAACTAAATGGGAATGATGTCTCGTTTTGAACTGGGGCGAACATAGGATGCTAGGACAGCCATGTGAAAATGCTGGTTTTACACAAAATTAAGATACATTTCTTAAACGAAGAATGCATATATAATCATCAATCTTTCATATGTTTTCTCTTTTTCTTTTCTTTCTTGGGGGTTGGATGTCCTTATGTTTTATAAGTAATGCAATTATGATACAGTTTTTCATACAAATGAAAGGTGCTACTTGGAACTTAAATAACAAATTTCTAGTAACGTGAGGGAGGGGTCGTTTATGCCAATACTGACAAGATACTCTAAGCATTGCATTAGTTGTATATCAACATTCCAATAAAAATACTTGCATGCATAAAAAAATTCCAGGGTTCCTCAGGGTAAATGCATTAAACAGGGACAAATTTTAGCGGTTCAATGCATAGACAATTAAATGGAGTAAATCAAGGCTAAGGCAGCAGATGAAGGTCTGCCAAATTTACTGTCATCAAGGATCAATTCTCAATGACTGCACCAATATTGGACTCTCCAATGCATGGTACTGGAAAAATAGAATGGAAGTAAAAGCCTTAATATCGCAGACAACAATAGTTTACCACACGTATTTCAACACTATTCACTTCAAAATCTATGAAGGAACAGAGACAAGAAATACAATTAAATATCGGAAAAAGTTGTAAAGAAGAAACTGGAAATACTGTTCTTGGGCTTTTACCTCCAAATAATAGTCCCTCAATTGCCTCTTGAGCACAACAAATGTGAACGATTGATTCATCACTGCTTCCACTAATGACATAGTCCCTTCCATTCATGTAATATGATCGAGTATAATTATGAGCACTCCCAGTCGAAGTTATACCACAATCTGTCCGCAGCCAACCATCTACAGACAAAAGTTGTTTCACCTGTACCATAAAGACAGAATAAACCTCAATCATGAATCCATCTACAAGTTATAAATTTGTACCAAAATTGTTGCTTCGAACATGTCTAAACTAAACAGAGGCCACAAGGAGCTGATTTATGAAAACAAAGAATGCATCAGCAGTTTCCAATAAAAAGAATGATATAGTGTACAGAGAGTCGGTCTCCACATGCTCCTTGAAAAACGAAAACAGTACTCACCCAAAAATTGCAGCTTTGATATATTCTTACATCACTGCTTCAATGTGAGTAAGTAAAGATTAAGGTATCAGAAAATTAAATGATGGAAGATGAACTTTTGCACTTGTAATAGGAAATAAACGACAGGTATATAGACGAGAGGGAGTTGCTCGGATGGTAAGCATCCCTCACTTCCAACCCGAAGGTTGTGAGTTCGAGTCACCAAGGGAGCAAAAGGGGTGGGGAGCTCTTAGGGAGGGTAAAAAAAAACAGGTATATAGATTGTTTACACCGTTCCCCCTTCTTCTTTTTTCTACAATTTAGATACATCCAAAATTATTAAACTCAGATTATACAAGTTTGACCTCAATGTCGTCATGCCCGACGACATGCTGAAGAAAGGAGGAACACATAAGTAAAGTCGAAAAACAAGAAAGTTTCAGGGAGTCTAATATGAGTTGGGACATGTCTCATAGTGGGAATGCACACTACAATGCACTAAAATGATCGTTTGAAGAACTTATGATTTGTAGCATTATACTATCTAAAATATAAATGTCATCTAACTTTTAGAATGGTAAATAACAAAAACTAAGTATCTCAGAACACATCAAATTCAAAACACAGGCAGAAAACCTTCAAATTTATAGCATTGAATACAACAATCCGAGACTTATCTGCCATCTGAAATTGCCTTTCATAAAACTAGTTGCAAGACCTCAAGAGCTAAGTTGCTCAGACTCTCCAAAATTGTTGCTGCACCCGTGTCGGATCCTCCAAAAATGCAATTTATAGAAAGAATGTAAATCGACTATTTATAGAAAGTTTGGGAAGTGTTGATCCGAACCATAGGACAAATTATCAGAGTAATATATTATTCCATCTGTTTCAATTTATATAATCTATGTAATTTGAATGAACATAAATACAGTTCAAACTTTTGTGAAAGAATTGCAGAAGATTTTTTTTTCAAACTTGCCTAGTTTAATAAACAAAGATTAATTCAAAATAATCTCCAAATATATTTTCAAAAATTTGAAACAAAACCTATGGATAAAAAACGAACTTCATTTCAAATTAATAGTCTTAGTAGGCGGTATGACTATAGATTTCAATTTTATTTTAAATTTTAATTTGAATTTATGGAGGAGTTAAAAATACTTGTACTTGATTATACTTTATATAAAAAAATGATTGGAATAATAATATTCATACTTGAATGTACTTAATTACAATCCAAAAAGTGAATCATGAGTTAAAAAATTTGTCGTTAAAAAATTTGAAATACAACTTCAAGTTGAATTTAAAAAATTTCATAGTCAAATATAAATTTTCACTTTAAAAACAAAAACTATCTTCTTAAAAAAATTTCACAATAAAACATGACCAAATGCCCACAAAACTTTTAAAACTTTTTTATACAACGCCCACAAACCATCTTCTTTGAATCTAGCTCGTGAGATTTTTATGGAATATATTGTTAGTGTTGTTGTTTCAAATGCATACTCATAATTTTTCAACTTTTACAAACACTCCATGTCCAAAAAACTAACATACATTTTTTTTTTACTTCAGTAAATTCCCTACCTAACTTTAAATTCAAACATTGCTTTCAAATTCAACTCAATTCAAATGTACTAAAAATAGTATAAACTCACATATTTCATTCCTTATTACCAAAATTCATTTCTATTAATATAAATAAATAATCTGTCCAAGAAAATAATTTAGCTTATGTGTCTTCATATGATTGGTCCTCTTAAGTCCAATTCAAACAGGCCCAACCTTGACCGCTCCTAACGAATATCTAAATCGAATGGGACGGTATATATTACTTCACATTTTTCATAATCAATAGTGTAATGGCTTTCTTCTTCTTCTTCTTCGTTTTCTTGAGGAAGAGGGTGATGAAAAATTGTTGATAAGGGTTTAATTTTTCAATTTTGTACATTAGAAGGAGGAAATGAGGACGACCCAGAATAGGCGTTCGTCAGTTTCAAGTGCGGTGGCGAACAGACAAGCAATGGTGGCGAATTCATTGGAGTTGGAGAATAATCAGGCCAGAAAATTGAATGCTGGAGCGGCCAAGAAACGACCGGCAATTTCTAATATCTCGAATCTATAATAGGAGGGACTCCTGATACCATTCCTAAAAGCGAAGGAGAAATAGAGAAGAGAAAGAAAAGAGAGAATTTGATAAATTTCTGATATATGCCTCTTAATGCGATTACATCGTTTTAATAGTACTCCGTACAGACAACGGACAACTGTCCTATTCCTAACCGAAAGAGGGACTACAATGAAAATAACCACAAACTATTCTTAAGGGACTAAACTGTAAGACGGAAATAAAATACGTAAATACTTAAAGGACCTAAAGTAAAATAAGAAAACTTCTAATTTAACAGTCACAACATCTTTTGTGACAATCCATTCCCCATAAATTAGAACTTCTCCTCCAGGTCAACAAAGTTAGGAAACTGTGGTCTTATGAATTGATAATCTTCCCAGGTGGCTTCTTCTGGCAGCAAATTAGCCCATTGCACTAAAATCTGTACAGCCGCCTTGTTTCCTTTCTTGACCATTCTCCTGTCCAGCACAGCTACAGGCTCCACTAAGGGCAGGCCTTCCGGTGAACAAATAGGAGGATCTATGGAAGGAATTTTCTGACCTCCAACCTTTCTCTTGAGTTGCGAAATGTGAAAAACGGGGTGGATCTTGGCAGTTGTGGGCAGCTTGAGTCTATAAGCAACAGGTCCAAGTTTTTGAACGATCTGATATGGTCCATAGAACTTAGAAGCCAATTTGAGACTCTTCCTGACAGCCAATTGTTGACCCCCAATTTTGGTTCTCCCTTTTCCTAAGATTAATTTCTCTATGATTTTTAGTCCTGATTATTTTTTAAATAAGTTTTTTTTTCTTTTTTACATATATATAAATAATTTGGCACCAATAATAGTTTTGAAGACATTTTATTTCTCTAATTAAAATACATATATACTCAAATTATTAAATAATATTTTATAATATTAATATAACAAATCTTTACTTTACAACTCCAAACATTTTTTCCTACGTTGTTGGTTATAGTTTAATTTTAAGTGGGATCTATAATAACACGTATGAAAACATTTAAGTTGCGATATATATATAAGTTTAAATATATATTTTTTACCATTCGTTCTAATAAAATGTTAGTAGATTAACTTTTCTTTCGAAATCCAGATAGTCTTTTGCTACACCATTATTTGTCCCTTTCGTTTAGTAGCGGGCTATTGCTACGAGTATTTCGCAAAGTTTAATATATGTAGTATATGTATATGCACGTTTTTAGAAAATTAATCAAGACAAAAAAAAGGGATTGTTAAATTAATCAAGTGAAAAATTATTTAAAGAATAGTATTATTTTAACCAATTTATTTATGTATTTTACCTAAACTAATTAAATATAACCCAACATACCCTATGTCTCTCTGTCTCATTAACGACAAACTAGAGAACTTGATGAAACTCGTCGGATTTTGCTTCGGACCAACGGTTCGGCGGCGATGTCGCCATCTCAATCACATCCACGTCGCATTTTTCCCTTTCCCATGGATTTGCAAATCCTTGAAAAGCTCCTCCTTTACTGTTCGCCTGGGAAAAGAGGAGAAAACTCGATAACTACCAGATCGAAGCTCATACCCTTGGATTTGAGCCGCCAGCGTCTCTATCCCCATCGTATCAATCTGAAAAGGTGAATTTGGATTATTAAGAATTCAAATTTCTGAATCTTAAAGCTCTTCTTGTGAACCATTTGAGCCTCAAAAATCGGCTATAAAAAGGACCCTTAGTTTTCCCATTCAAGGAGAAAAAAAAGAGATATTAGGAGAAAAAAGAAGAGATTAGAGAGCATTTAGCATTCCATTGCTCCCTCTTTGTTCTCATCTCCATATGCTTTAATCAATTTTTTTCTAATCTTCTCGGAATACCGTAAGTCGAAGAAGTTAGAGTTGGAGTCGTTAGCTTGGAACTCGACATTTGACAACCTCAATCGATGCCCTACACAAGGTAAATCCTATCCCGACTTAGTTACAATAAGATCAATTTCATGAATTGTTAGTTGTGTGTATAGTTTAGGGATTGGATGCTTAAGTGATTAATAGATGCGGAAATGTGAAGTGAATACGATATCTAGTCGTTTTTGTGATTTCCATATTAGATTATTTTTTTTAGGAGATTGCAGCATGTGAGTTTTAAACAAAATAAAAATAATCTTATGAGTGTTTGATGTTTTAAGCATGGAAGCTATACATTAACTTAGTCCCAAAATCATGGTTGCCCTCTGTCTATAGTTATTGTTGCAGTTGTATGAGCTTATCTTTTAGAATATAATAATAACTCGAATTATATCTCTGTTTAGTCGCTTTTTCATAAGGCAATTTTCAGCCTACTACTATTTTTTTTTCTTATAAAATCATAATATTTGTAGTCTTAAGCTCGAGCGGGCACCATCTATGTATCTCGAAATTGCCACATGTTTGTTTAAGTACGGGATATAATCTTTTATCGCTAAATCGGGGGGCTGTTCTGTTTTAAATTGTCATGAAAAATGCAAAGCGAAAGCAGTTTCGAGTTCCTTGGTTCATTCACATTAAGTTAGAGTAAAAATATTTGTGACTTGCGATTTAAGTTGAGTTAAACTCAACAGAGTTGTGACGTTTTAAGTACAGATGGCTGCCATCATTGTACAACAACACTATACCCCCTTTACGTTTAAATATCTGAATACGGCTTCATTTACATGTTATATCTTTTGTTAGTTGTTTACTTTTGATGGGATTCTTAATTTAACGTGAAGAAGGGAATTTCGAAAGCTTTAACATTGAAACAACAATTAAACATTAGATTGTATGTCATTGTGTTTCGTACCGTAGAGATGGAAGTATTAATTTGAGTCTTAAATGATGATTGATTAAGCATGAAGCTTTGCTACTAGATTAGTTCCCATTTGGTCGGAATGGTTTCATGTGCGCTCGTCGACTCGAACCATTCGGCTTAAGTAATAATGGTACTACCTAGTTTGCAAAATATAAACTCAAACTTGCCTTACTCCTATGGTTAAAGTTGTTACAAGTGTTGTTCTCTTCAGTTAGTTGTAAATAATCACAGAAAGTAATAAATTGAATTGAGGTTATGAATCTGATTGCTAAAAATGACATTACTCATAAAGGCGATTTCCTCGTATCCTCATTGAGCATGTTCTTCATGAGTTTTTGTCTGAATTTATAGGTTAGCGAGGAAATAAGCAGGTTAATTGAAAAGGCTTTTCTTTGCACATAGATGGTCACTTTGTTGTTTTGTCTTCCTCCGTATTATTATGTTTGCAATGGGTCAACTTCAAAGGGGATAAACACTTAGTAAAAAATGATTCTTTTTTTTCTTAAAAATATGTCTTGCATTACATCCAGAAGTTACTGTCATGAACATCGTTTGCTCGCTTAATCAGACTATATATAATTTAGGATTATTTGTACCCTCTAGACTCTTCCAACTTTGTACCTTATTTGTTTTTTTTTTCTCAAAGTGTGATGCTGGTTGTATTGAAAAGAATCCTAATGTGCAATGAATTCCTATGTTAAATTTGAGTACAATTTCTTATGATAAATATATATTTCCATTGATATCATTTGAGTTTGCTCACTGCTTTAGACATTGTTTGATCACTTAAATTGCAATCTAATCTTTTATCTCTTTTATTCCATGTACACTCGGGAGCTGGAGTTCTATTTTGGAACTCGTTATTGACCCAAAATATTGGGTCAACAGCCATTAGGACTATCGTAGCGCTCAGGGTCTAAATCATCGGAAGCTTGTTTCTCCAATAGAAACCTATAGTATCTAGCTCCTTACCTCCCTCATTACTTTCTTATTCACATTTATTTAACTATCTTTGTATTACTCCAAATATGTGTTTTGTGTAGCTTTGAAAAAAAGTTGATATTTATTTGGTCTATAATAATCTAGAGTTTATTTCATTCGGTTGATCTCTAGTTCTTCTGACACTTATAGATATAAAATAATGACATGTTGTTTAACCATTTATTTATACTCATAAAGCAAACCTTTTTTTTAATATAAAAAAGCTAAATTTGATGTAAGTATAAGTTTAAAATATAATATATGTATAGGTATATACACCTCTTTAGGAATTAATTCAAAATGGCTAGCTATAGCCTCGGTTTTTTTTTTTTTGTCATCTTGATTGGAATTTTACAAAAATGAGTAATAATTCTAAACTAGAAAGTGTCGCAAGTAACTCACCCATTAAATTTAATCTTTTATTTAACTTGATATGACAATTTTATTTCTATTTTTAACTCATCTTTCTAATTTTTATATTTGAGATTTCAGATTTTTGAAAAGATAAACACGAGGTATATTTATTGTACATATGTTACTATCACAAGGTATACTTTATTTATTTCTCCCTTCTTTTCTACTTTTAATCATACATACACACTATTTTTACCACATTCACTCTCTCATTTATTTTATTTATTTAGGAATTACATAGAGTTACAGAAGAAAAAAAAAAGAGAATAAAATTTCACACATTTACTTCTACTATACAATGTCTATTTTTACATTATAATAAATAGGCTAATTAAACTCACCCACTTTCAACAATCTTTTTTACTTAATGAGCATAATGTCACGTGAGAGCCTAAAACTTTCATATATATTTTAACACTTACACACGTTGTTATCAAGCAAAAAATAAAATAAAATAAATGTTACTAGTAATGCTTTACATATTTTAAGATAGATGTTCATAAACATATAACACATTACATTTTGTATATTTTAAACATATGTCTCATGTACCTTGTGTATTTCTGTTCTTAAAGTTAAATAAAGTTATTTTCTTGGATGTCAATTTTATCAAATAATAAGTACTTTTCGCAAATACTTTTTCCTAAATTGAGTTTAAGGACTGTCTTCGGATAAGCTCTGAGGGATGCTTAACACCTTCCCCTCGAGTAACCAAAACCCTTACTCAGAATCTCACTGATTTCGCAAATCTAAATAGAGTTTACATTTACATAAAAATGATTTTCCTAATATTTTCCTTAAAATTTAGGTAGCGACTCTAAAACAAAAATAAAACAATTTTTTCAAAAAAAAAGAGTGTCAGCTATATTATGTTGTGTACTGCTTCGGCCAGTTCGAAATAGGGGTGCGACACCAATGATGTCTGCTTATAAGGTTGAAGTTTCAAAAATACCCAATCTCCTTCTTCAAATTCCCTCTCTAGTTCTTCTCTTGTCAGCATTTCTTTTCATTATGTTATGTGCCATAACCAGGTTCTCTTTCAGCACCTTGGTCATAATCTACCTTTCTTTGAGCAGTTGAGCAATAGCATCTACTTTGGACTGCGCTATTAATTCAAATGAAAGCTGAGGGGGTTCATAACCATAAACCACTTTGAAAGGGGTCATTTTTAGTGAAGAGTGATAGTTACTGTTGTACCAGTACTCCACCATTGAAAGACACTTATTCCACTCCTTTAGCTTATGTCCACTCATGCACCTCAAATAATTTTCTAAACATTTGTTTAGCCTTTCTGTTTGACCATCAGTTTGTGGATGGTAAGCAGAACTGAAGAGTAATTGCACTTGCAGGTTCTTAAATAACTCTTTCCAGAAGTTACTTAAAAAGACCTTTTCTCTATCAGAAATTATGCTCTTAGGTAAGCCATGTAGTTTGTAAATAGTATCCAAAAACACTCTAGCCACCTGAGAGGCAGTAAATGGGTGAGATAAAGGTATGAAATGAGCATATTTGTTATACATGTCGACTATCACCAATATGACATCTTGATATATGTTCCCACACTTTTTCTGGCACAGGCAGAGGTTGCAGTAGACCTGGGTAGGCAACTTGTTCATCTTTGCATCTTTGGCAAACCTCACATTCTTGAACAATTACCTTGACTTGTTCCAGCATAGTAAGCCAATAAAACACAGCTTAAAGTCTTTGGTATGTTGCCCAAATTCCAGAGTGACCTCCTAATCCTGAATTATGGATTGTGGATATTAATTATTGTCTAAACAAACCATTGTTTCCTATCCACGCCTTCCCCTTGAATCTCAATATTCCTTGTTGTAATGAAATATCTTGGCCAGCATCACCATTGGTACTCAAGGCTGTGATTGCTTTCAACACATCTGGATCACCTTCATAACTTTCCAATATTTCCTCCATCCACTTAGGCTTTAATTGCGAGATGACCATGCATTGTTCAGTGTCAGCTACAGCCTGAGTATCCGCTTTCTCGACAACGCATCAGCCACCACATTTTCAACCCCTTTCTTGTATTGGATTTCAAAGATTAATCACATTAGTTTGGTTAAGCCTTTGTGTTGGAGTGCTGTTGTGATCTTTTGATCCTGCAAGAACTTCAAACTGAAATGATCAGTTTTGACAATAAAGTGTTATGGATGTAGGTAGTTCCTCCACTTCTCCACAGCTAGCAACAGAGCAATCAACTCTTTCTCATAAGTAGATAACCCTTGATGCTTTTTACTCAAAGATTGACTCTGGAAGGCTACAAGTCTCTTGTCTTGCATTAGTATTGCACCTATCCCAGTGTTGCAAGCATCCACTTCTAACACAAATGGCTTAGTGAAATCAGGTAGTTCCAACACTGGGGCACTAGTCATAGCCATTTTTAGTCGGCCAAAAGTTATTTTAGCTTCAGGGTTCCACTGTAACTCTCCTTTCTTTAACAGATTGGTCAATGCCTTGCTTATAAGTGCATACCCTTTAATAAATTTTCTGTAATGACCTGTCAAGCCAAGGAATCCTCTTAACTCCTTCACTATCCTTGGATTTGGTCACTCCTTCATTGTAGCCACTTTAGAATGATCAGTACTAACCCTATCTCCAGAGATAATATGACCAAGATACTGTAATTGAGTCTGAACAAATGCACACTTGCTGAATTTAGCAAAAAGATTATTGATCTTTAGTAATCTCAACACAGTGTCTAAGTGGTGAATGTGAGCCTCCATGGTCTTACTGTATATCAATATGTCGTCAAAGAATACTAATACAAACTTCCTCGTTTGATCTTTGAACACATCATTCATCAAGGACTGGAAGGTTGCTGGAGCATTAGTCAGTCCAAAAGGCATGACTCTAAACTCCCATAACCCATGATGAGTCCTAAATGCAGTTTTGTATTCCTCACCACTCTTTATCCTTACTTGATAGTACCCAGCCCGAAGGTCTATTTTAGAGAACACAGTAGCCCCAAATAGTTCATCCAATAAGTCATCAATCATAGGGATATGGTACTTGTTCTTTACTGTTAGATTGTTCAACCTCCTATAATCTACACATAATCTCCATGTTGAATCTTTATTTTTAACTAAACGAGCTAGGGAGGCAAAGGGTGATTGACTAGGTATTACAGTGGCAACCTTCAGCATGTCACTAATAATAGACTCAATTGCATTTTTCTGGTCATAGGAATACATATAAGGCCTGAGATTGAAAGGTTGAGCTCCTGGAATTAAGTTGATCACATGGTCATAATTTCTTGTTGGTGGCAGCTCCTTAGGTTCCTGAAACACCTCATCATGTTGTTCCAACAGTCTGGTGATTTCAACATGCATCTTTTTTTGCTCATTTATCATTTCTTCATGTATCCAGGCCAATTCAGCCAATACTTCACAAGTTCCACACTGGAGCATCATCTTAAGTGCTTTGGTGTCCACTGAAATTACCTCAGGATCATATGTAATTCCTCTCAGCAGTCATAAAATTCAAACTGTGAGGTCTTGTATGGAGTATGATTGGTGCTACCATGTCTATCCAATCCATACCTAAGATCATATCACAGCCACCCACCTTCATCAACTTGAGTGTAAAGTTGAACTGCTCATCTTGCATTTTCCATCCAAATGATGGGCATTCAAATTCAAAACTCATCAACTGGCCATTGGCAACTAACACCCTCATAGGTCTGCTCATGGGGCGTATTGGTAGCCTTAGTAACTTCACAATCTAAGGGTCAATGAATGAATGGGTCTACCCACTATCAATTAAGATTGTCATTGGCAGCTTTCCAGCATATCCCACAATCTTGATGGTGGATATTTTACCATTTGCAGAACTCAATCCTAATAGGGCATTCAATGATACTTCAGCCTGTTCTTCTGTTTCCTCCTCCAAGGTTTATGGAACATCCAAAAAGACGTCTGGTTGTTCACCTTCCTCTACTGTTGCCTCACCTTCTATAGCATACAAGGTTCTTTATTTACATTGATGACCATGGTAGTATCTTTCTTTACACCTATAACAAAGTCCTTGTTCTATCAAAATCTCAAGATTAAGAGGCAGGGTATTTGGTTTGAGTGGAGCTCTACCCTGTGGCATTTGATTTGGATAGGTGAGTTTCAAAGGCTGCTAATAGGAAGGGCCAGCAAGGGGTTTCATAGGATTGGCTTGGGCATTTCTGGCATAGGTTATGGCTAAAGGCCTCTGGACAGTATTTGGAGATGTTCTGCCAAAAACAAAAGGGAGAAGAACCCTAAATGATCCTTCATACAACTTTGCAACCTCATAAGCATCTAAGACTGTCGTAGGACTTGCCAATTTCACCAACGGTTTTAATTCGATCTTTAACCCACTAATGAAACTTGCCACATAATGAGTTTCATTCAATAATGGGTTGATGATAGTCATATAACTGGTTAGTTCCTCAAACCTTTCTTGGTACTGATCAACAGTTCCCACTTGCATAAGTTTATTGAACTCGTCAACTATATCTTGAGGTCTGATATTACCAAACCTCCGATAGACCTCAGTGCAAAATTTTTGCCATGTTATCCTGCCTCGATGGTTGACGACATAACTATCAAACCATATATCTACCCTTTCCCCCAAATGCACTGAAGCGTAACTGAGTTTTTCCTGTTCGAAAATGTTGTATAGCTCAAAAAACTTCTCACATTTTCTTAACCAACTCCTTGGGTTGTTACCTTTAAAGCCTGGAAAATTGATCTTTGGTTTGAGATTTCGCTGAAGGTTTGAAGACTCTGGAGTGGAAGGACAGTGAATAATTGGATTGGGAAGGATAGGGGAGCTGAAGAATAAGCTGGGTTTCGGAACAGAGGAGGGCTTGAGAAAAGAGGTGTTGGTGGAAACGTAAAACCCTGGCCTACTTCATACACATACTGGTTAAAAGATGGATAGGAACCAACCATATGTGATTTTCCAGTTTCCACTCGTTGCTGAAATGTGCCGATGGGTGTTGTGAGTAGAGTTGAATCCGTTGGTGGAGTCGTCAGGGAAGAAGGGATGGAATGTACTCCCATATGTGAAATAATAAGCTCCAGTTTCTTGTTCGTCTCACGCATCTCATTGAAGTGAGTGTGAAATTGTGATTGTTGTAGCTCGACAATTTCAAAACGTTTGCTAACATCATCAACGAGCACCGCCAACTGAGTTCAGACATCTCAAACGTCATCTTGTAAGGCTTGAAGTGTGGTGGGTGAAGCCATTGTCGGCAGCGTAGAGGTGCTAGGTGGCTCTGATACCATTGTAACAGGATGGACTCATGATACCATTCCTAAAAGTGAAGGAGAAATAGAAAAGAGAAATAAAAGAGAGAAATTAATAAATTTCTGATATATGCCTCTTAATGTCATTACATTGTTTTAATAGTACTCCTTACAGACAACGGATAGTACAACAGCTATTCTATTCCTAACCGAAAGAGGGACTACAATGCAAATAACCACAAACTATTCTTAAGGGACTAAACTGTAAGACGGAAATAAAATACGTAAATACTTAGATGACCTACAGTAAAATAAGAAAACTTCTAAATTAACAGTCAGAACAGCTTTTGTGACAGAATCATACAACTGTATTTGCTCGTAACTCGATTTCTCATTCCTCCAAACCTATGAGTGTTTCTCTGTTTTGGTCTATGTTTATTACTGTAGGAAAATATTTGGATTGATGGGCTTTATCTTCTTTTTTGTGTATTTTTTTTATTACTGGTTCGATGATTCACTTTTTTTGTATGTTGGGTATGGGGTTTCTTGTATAAATTTGTGTATGCAAGGGAAATGTAGGTGGGTTTTGTGATTTCTCTTTTGGGGTTTTTCTTCTTGGATCATTGACTAAGTAAAATTGTTAATGTTACGTGGGGTTTCATGAAAAAATGATTGAAGATACTGGTTAAAAATTAAGTGATTTGAGGGTTTTTTATATGAGGGAATTTGTGGGATTTTTTTTTTTGGTCGACTTTGTGATATTTGGAAGTTGAGTTCTTTGTTATTGATTTCCCTTGTATAAACAAGTTCACTAGCAGGAAATGCTTTAGTTATCAAGGGATTTGTTTAATATTTTTAAAAATTATGTCTGAGTTAAGTATTCTTTTAATGGTTAGAAGGTATTATGAATGGAAAATTTGGAACATTTTCCCCCAATTCCTACTTTTTTGGTTTTTTTCATGTATTGTACTGTTCCTTCTGTTTATAACTTGAGTTATAGTGTCCTTAAAATATATTCATTTTTCACTTGAGTATGATGCATAGGACTACCTTTTATGGTCTTAGACAAAATATTAAAGAGCTTGGTTGTGCTGTTTTTTTTCTCAG
>JAJOOH010035497.1:0-11871 GCA_029582605.1 Solanum gracilifrons | reverse complement strand
TCCCACCACATAGAAGGAAAAATAAAAGTTGTTGGAGATTATCTTCGTCTTCACCTATGAAACATCACTGACCTTGCAACCAGACTATGCCAAAAAGGCATACCAAGAATAGTATCAGTACAAACCACACGTACTGGTAGGCATCATCGATAAACCTGATGTCCACCACATAATATAAGAAATCGGCTAGTAGGAAACATGTTAAAAGACCATTCATTCCTCCACCTTCATATCCTTATGCCCTTACCATTTCCGAAGGCTTTAAAATATACTAATACTCTTGACTCTAACCTCTTACTTGCTCTACTCTTGATCATAACTTTACCATTTTACCTCTTAGAGTGGTTCCGGATGTAACCACTACCAACCCGGCCAACCACTCACAACATACCCCTATTTCTTCCACATCACTACTCAACCTTTAACCACATAGAACATCCTATCAAGGCTCGCTAACCTTTTCATATGAATCCCTTTCCCAGGTATGACCTAGCTACCTAATATTTGCGACACAACACCTCCCCACTTCTCCACGTTTAAGAGCACAGATAACCTCTCTAAAGTATACACAGTAACACTTGGAACTATCGGTCTTCACTTACCATATCTTATTCCGGTTGACCATTCGCAGTTCATTCAATAAGGAGATATATAACAAATAAGCACAACACATTGATATAGTTATACAGAAATACGGTTTAGTAAATATTACAGAGCAACATACATTCTTCCATTATCAATGACAAATAGACATGAACACATTAATCACCAATGGTTCTCTCATGGAACCCATACCCAAATTGTTAGTGTGTTAGAATGTGACACCCGATCCTATATATATATATGTGTGTGTGTGTGCTTCAGAACGTGACACCCTGTCCAATATTTGTGTCAGAACGTTATACCCGATCCAATATATGTGTTGGAACGTGACACACAATCCAATATATGTGTTGGAAGGGACACCCAATCCAGTCAGCACATCCACAATCACAATCACAATCACACCCGTAATAGAAACTACTCATTATCATCCAATCAAATAATAATTTCATGGCATGTGATTATTCATATACATATACTTATTGCATTAGATTCGATTTACGTTCCTCATTTCTCATACATGTACACAAAACCTAGAACCAACAACAAGCATACACAAACACAAAACTAGAAGTCGAACATCCTCTAAACCTATTCTATGGGATAAGGCTTTCGTCTATAATTTTCATCTTATTCAACAGTTGATAGTATATAACCAATCATCCCCATTTTCCATACCCGTAGGCCTACTCATGAATTCTACCGTTAATTAACAATACACTATACGGTGAACACAGATTTATGACTACTCAATTTAATAAACCTAGCCTACATGGGCGCCAAGTAGCTGCATGGGATTATGGCTCTAAACCTGGTTCCCAAACCTCGAGACGATGGATTTGACCAAATATCCGCAAGTTATCGACATTTTTATGCTAGAAATCTCTTCCTCCTTCTTTCCCCAGACTAGAGAAGTTTTTTGAGTCTTTTCGGGGTAATCCTCGCCTATTTTTGGTGTTTTGGGAAAAAGGAGAAAATAAGACTTTGCGTTATTAAAGTTTTGTCCCTGTCAATCCTGCTCTAGCGCTCCTGGTCCCGCTAGAGCGCCTCCACCCTTGCGGCACTTCTCCCGCTTTAGCGGGAGGAGAGGCCCAGTTCTCCCGACATTTCTCCTTCCCTAAATAATGACGGTTTGGGTCATTACAATAGATACTAATTTACCCCTTGTTCGTCCCCGAATGACTAGCGAAGAGATAATACGAGTCCTTTTTGGAGTACTTCTAAACTAACGAAATGGCCCTTTTACGGAACCACAGAGGATAGTGGTTTTTCCAAAGTTTCAAACATAGAAGGGGTCCTTACTGAAGGGACCGGTTAAGGAACGAAACAACAAACTGAGAAAGAGACGTATCCAAATGCATAGCCTGCCCCGCAGACCGGCAGGGTTCTCGCTGAAGCGGGGCTGCAGTGGAGTGGATACTCCCGTTGTAGCGGGAGATCGAAAACAGTTTAAGGGGGAATGTGGAATGGTTTCCCCATTTCCTCCTTCACTAACTCAAAATTTCCCAAAATATCTCTCAACCTCTTCGCTCTGAACACCAAAATTAAGGTAATGCTCTTGCTCTTTACTTCGTTACTTACTTAACTACGATTGGATGATGATAAACGACTAATTAAGAAGGCCTTAGGGTAGTTTCTTTTTTAATTGAAAATAAGTTGCTTGATTTGCTAGAAAAACTTAGCATGGACACTCCCCCTACGTTCACAATGTTCTGAGCTTAAGGATTTCGTTAAAATCCAGTTGAAACGGTTCCGAAAGGGGTAGGGGAAAGTTGAATAGTTTCTTGGTGTAAAACTCAGATTTAGACATCATTTAGGGGTTATTTTTCTAGAATAATTGCATAATTAGGTACTAGGGTACTTTATAGACTCTGATCTACTGAAATTCTATTAAAAACGAGGTTTTTGGGCCAAGAGGCGCCATGATCGCGCCTAAAGTTTGTCCAAATAAAGGCCATTCTAGCGGTATCCTTCTCGTTGAGGTGGCCTCCTTCATCCTGTTGTGGTGGGATCCTAGCCACTCTGGCGGGATCTGGCAGGACAGTGGCTTCTCTTCTAATAGAATTTTTTCTTCTCCTTAGCCAGATATTCACTCACTCCATGGAGTCCTTACGTGTGCCATTCATAAAATTTACAGGTTGGTCTACTATAGCTGGTATTAACAAAGAAAATTTGCCTTTCTTTTGGTTTCCCGATGCTGCAAGTTGGGAGAGGCACCACGACCACTGGAACACTAAGTTCTTGTGCGAGAGAGGTTTCCACTTGTTGGGCTTGGAAGGAGAAAGCCCCTGCCTTTTATGCCCGACTGATGGAGTTCGGATAGAGTCTGCTTACAAAGGTTGCCCCTGTTGCGCGTGCCGGCTGGGTGAGGGATCTCTATGCCATACTTTCTACTATTCGCTGGGATGGCCCTCACCTTGCTATTTGCATCCGAGAAGTTGACATCCCCCTGAGTACTCAATTCATCAATGAGGTGCTCTAGGTGCTAGAGGCTCCTAATACAAAGTACGAGGCTAAGCTGTGGGAGATGGATTTGGGCTAGCTGCGAGATACACTTGTTGAGCCTACGCACTGGGACTGTGTTTACTACACTCCCACTGAGGGAATCTCCAGCACTAACTGGTCACCAGATGCTAATAGGTGGTTGCACTTGGTTTCTAGGAGGATCTGCCCATTGGGTAACCGCACTGACGTGACCTTTCCCCGGGCATTTGTAATGGCTTGTGCTATATAGGGAATTGGACTGAATGTGGGCGTACAAATCATTTTTGAGTGGAAGGTGTTCTACCAGGGCAACAAAAAGATGTTCTTCCTTCCTGGACTGGTGACAACGATGTGAAAGAGGGCGGGGTTGCTACTCTTGGACACCGATGAGGTACTTCCCAAGGATCCCCTTTTTCACCCTCTTTTGATTAGGCAGGCTTCTACCTCCGGGAGTAAGAGGAGGAAGACGGACAGGGCTGGTAGCAGTCAAGGCGGAATATGAAGGAGGGGAAGATGACGAGGCCCACGGTACTCTCCCTACCCAGTCCCAGTCCCCACTATCCAGTGCTGGTGTGGAGAAGGTTCTGGCGGCCGCCCGGAGGAGATTGAGCGGTTCTTATCCTAGTTCCTCGTCTCTAGTTCCACCCTCCACTGCCCTCGAGTTTGAGATGCTCCGCCGCTAGCTACGATTTGAGAGAAGAAGGATCTAGAGAGGGATCGTCTAGTGGGCCAGATATGGAAGACCATACAAATCATTTTATCTTGCATTACCCTAGAGGGAGCTTCCTAGGCTCGAGCCTGAGGACTTTCTGGAGTTCCCCTGGTTGAGTGAGACGTGGGTTGGCAGGATGACCCCAGAGGACCTAGAGTCCGGTAGTGACACTTCCCATCCCAGGGATCCTGATTTGGCTTCGCCCCTCTTAGGTATGTAATGAACAATGTTTCTATTTATCTTTCGTTTTTCTTTAAATTTTTGTAAGCACATTGATGCTCATTTTTTCTATTTTCATAGACAATAATTAAATGATAGGTGGTATAACTTATTGTTCTATTGTTTAGTATTGATTGAATTCCGGGGATTAACCTCTGTACGATTTGGGGTCCATATGTGTGACTAGGGAAAAACAGGGGAGACGTGGATTAGATTCTGTCTCACCCTGTCCCGCTCTAGAGGGAGAAATCCCGCTCTAACACTCTCACCCTGGCGGGAATAATTCCGCCCAGCAGCTCCGACGGGAATAGTACCTAGGATAATAATTTCCTGGGGTTCATCCCGTTTCTAAAGTTTTCATTGATTCCCAGGCTATAACTAAGCATTTAGGATAATCCTCTTAGCTAGGATAGTCATTACCTACCCCGAGTCAATCCAACGGTACACACTCCTGAATTCCTTTCCCATTAATCCAACACCACAAACACGCAGATCCCCAGAACATTCCCCTACACTCACACGATTATAGCCTATCGCAACACACATCCACATTTTTGCTTACGAATAACATCGTAATTTATCTATACCCTTGCACCTACCCAGTGATGACTCTCTTTCCGAAAATAGGTTCACGAAACTCTGGTAACTACAACTCGCATAGTTTCAAACATTTAGGTTAGCACATTGCACACATCGAAATCCTAACAAGAACACTGTGAACATAATCATATCATAGCATCCAAGAACATGTACCCTTCCCACCAACAGTTATTTCTGAAAATAATATGCACACATTCACAATTTCAAGCTACAACTGACATCAAGTCAAAATTATTAATCAGCTAGCTCCATGGATGACCATTAATGATCATATATGCATTTATACAGCCTTTAAGGCCAGATACCAATTAGAACCTTATCAGTTCCAATTTACCTTGCTTGTATCCCTTCAGCCGTGACCACGGCGTCTAGTTCAATTTGTTGAGATACCAATTGGACTCAACTCATACAACAAGCGACAACTCGCACGAAAAGAGAGAAGAAATGGAACGACTTCCTAGAATGCTTCATAGCTTCTTAAAGATTAGATGTGGACGTCAACACACCAATCCACAGGACTCTATTCCAACTTTGCTCTTGTACTGGGAGAGCGGTAACCTTAGCTCTGATACCAATATGTCATGACACAACCCATCGGGCCGTGCGGGCACCTACTCTAACACCTAAGTTGGAGAACCCTCAATTCCCCAAATAGTTAAAGACATGCAGAAGATTAAGAAAACTGCAGATAAAATTATATTAATGAGATTTTTATAAAATAAAGAGTTTTTTGAACGATTTCAAATTAAGACTTGTAAGGTAGTTAACACCCTAGGTATCTAATCTAAACAGGTACAAGAGCTTCTAAGATTACAAGGTATACACATGATAACAAATGACGTAGCTCCCACCACATGGAAGGAAAAATAAAAGTTGTTGGAGATTGTCATAGTCTTCACCTATGAAACATCACTGACCTTACAACCAGACTATGCCAAAAAGGCATACTAAGAATAGTATCAGTACAAACCGCACGTACTGGTAGGCATCATCGATCAACCTGATGCCCACCATATAATATAAGAAATCGGCTAGTTGGAAACATGTAAAAAGACCATTCATTCCTCCACCTTCATGTTGTTATGCCCTTACCATTTCTGAAGGCTTTAAAATATACTAATACTCTTGACTCTAACCCCTTACTTAACTTTACCAGTTTACCTTTTAGAGTGGTTCCGGATGTAACCACTGCCAACCCGGCCAACCACTCACAACATACCCTTATTTCTTCCACATCACTACTCAACCCTTAACCACATAGAATATCCTATCAAGGCTCGCTAACCTTTCCACACGAATCCCTTTCCCAGGTATGACCCAGCTACCTAACATTTGCGACACAATACCTCCCCACTTCTCCATTTTTAAGAGCACATATAACCTCTCTAAAGTATACACAGTAACACTTGGAACCCTCAGTCTTCACTTACCATATCTTATTCCGATTTGAGCCTGACCATTCGCAGTTCATTCAATAACGAGATATATAACAAATAAACACAACACATTAATATAGTTATACAGAAATACGGTTCAATCATCATTTCAGAGCAAGATACAGTCTTTCATTATCAATGACAAATAGACATGAACATAGTAATCACCAATTGTTCTCTTATGGAACCCATACCTAAAATATTAGTGTGTCAGAACGTGACACCCGATCCAATATATATATGTGTCGAAATGTGACACCCAATCCAACGTATATGTCAAAATGTGAAACCCGATCAACTATATGTGTTGGAACGTGGCGTCCGATCCAATATATCTGTTGGAACATGACACCCGATCCAATATATGTGTAGAAATGTGACACCCAATCCAGCTAGCACAACCACAATCACAATCACACCCATAATAAACACTACTCATCATCATCCAATCAAATAATAAGTTTATGGCACGTGATTATTCATATACATATACTCATTGCATTTGATTTGATTTATGTTCCTCGTTTCTCACACATGTACACAAAACCTGGAACTAACAACAACCATACACAAACATAAAACAAGAAGTCGAACATCCTCTAAACCTATTTCATAGGACAAGGATTCCTTCTATGATTTTCATCGTATATAACAACAGATAGTAAATAACCAATAATCCCCATTTTTCGCTCTCGTAGGCCTACGCATAAATTCTACCATTAATTAACAATATACTACATGGTGAACACGGATATAAGACTACTCAATTTAATAAACCTAGCCTACCTAGGCTCCAAGCAGCTTCACGGGATTATGGATCCAATCTTAGTTTCTGGACCTCGAGACGGTGGATTTGACCAGAAATCTGCAAGCTATCGACATTCTTACGCTAGAAATCTCTTCCTCCTTCTTTTAGAAGCCTACAATAGTCTTTTGAGGGTTTCTGGGGTAATCTTTACCTATTTTTGGTGTTTTGGGAAAAGGGAGAAAATAAGACTTCGCGTTATTTAAGTTTTGTCCCCGTCTATCCCTCTTTGGCGCTCCTTATCCCAGTGGAGTGCCGCTGCCCTCGCGACATTTATCTCGCTCTAGTGGGAGGAGGGGGCTAGTTCTCCTGATGCTTTTCCTTCCCTAAATAACAACGGTTCGGGTCGTTACATGAGGGAATGCATTGCATTTGTTTTTCATGCTTCCATGATTTGTAGTACAACCCCAATAATGCATTGGTTCTCAGCATACTTTTAAGAAAAGAGGGTATTTCCCTGATTACTTTTAAAATTGATCTTTTATGGGAGCATTACTACCTTTACTACCTTATAAGTTGACTTATACGTAGAGGCATTATAAATGCACTCTCATTTTACTTGGCCAATCAAAGAGTACTGATCCTTACCATACTATTTCGATTCTACTTTTACCGCATGTCACAGTGACAGAGCGGATAAGACCTGCATAGGGACTATGCAGGTGTATATGGATGTTCCTGAGATCCCTCAGATTCCTCTGTCTGTAAGACCCATCGAATAGAAAGAGGGAGGCACATAGGCCCTACCTCACTGGACGAGATTCAGGGGTATGCATATATATATATATATTGGAACAAAAAACCTGGCACTATTCGCACTAGTGAGTTTTATTGAATCACTCAAATTCATCATGTATTGACTATTACCAGTATAATTGGTTGTTATTTGTACCTGTTGGTCATATGGGGGGCCATACATGTTTAGTTTGTTGTTGTGTACCTTCCGGACACATGGGGCACGGTAAGATTATTTTTCGATTGCTTCTTTACTTGCGTCAGTAAGAAGGGTGGTCCTTTTTATGAAGGTAGATAATTCCCTTGGCCCCTCCCTCTCCCCGATTGACATTGTTATGTTTGGTTGGTTTGGAATAGATGTTGTGGCTTCAGCATGTTATTTGTGTTTATTTCTATAAGTACCCCTATGGCTAGCTGTGTCCCTTAGTAGTGCCTTGTCGTGAATAGGGGTATGGGCTAGCATATCCAGGTTCATCCATTAATTCCTTTATATTTTTCCTTTACTCCATGCTCCTTGTTTTAGTTGTTTCTTATTATGATATTCTTGTGTTTAGTTATTTGTGATATATGCTCCTTTCTTACATGTTGCTTATGCTTACTTTATATTTGGAGCTCAATCAGCCTATTCCCACTGAGTGCCTCTTATTGGTACTCATGCTACACTTCTGCACCCTATAGATCATAGTGCGACTTTTCACTGTTGATTTGGATCCCGTTCGGAGCAGCTCTTGGATTCACACACTTAGGTGAGCTCCTGGCGTTCAGTGTTGCCTCTCTCTTCCTCTTTCTTGGGCTAGGACTAGTCATTATTTTGTCTCTGGAGACAGTTCTATATTTTTGTATTTTTATTGTACTCGTGTTTTTAATAGTTGCTCAAATACCGTCTGACCCTAGGTTATGGTTTAGTTTTCTGTATTGTTTGATTCTCTTTGTTCTTATTATAATATTTTGTATTCTTCAATTCATTCATTCTGCGCAATAGCCTATTTACTTCTAGATCCTTGCTATGAGTTCAACTTACATACTAATGGGATATAGTAGGTGCCATCATGACTTGAGTTTTTGGGTCGTGACAATTAAACAACTCTCTGCTAATGTGGATGGTGTTCTTTTGGGATCAATAACAAGATATAATAAGTAACCTGATGCTTCATAAATTTATGGGAAAATGACATTTTTAGTGCCTGTGTTATTGCCGAATTTCACTTTTAATCCCTGTGATATTTGACTATTCACATTTAACCTTGTATTAACCAAATTATGAAATTTTGATCTAATTACTAAAAGATGTTAACTTTGTTAACAGATTACAACCATTAACTTTCCATCAATGTTTCTTCTGACTTTCGAAAAAGTTACACTCACATTTGTATGTCATAGTAGAGTTGTGTTGCTCTTTTAATAGTAATTTAAAGAGGCATCCTGAAGGAGTATAAGAACATACATTTTATTTTAGCCAATGTTATATGTAAGCAGAAAAAAAGAAAGGGAATACTCAATTCAATACCTTAGGGAAGAAATTGTCCAAATAATAATTTTCTTTGAGTGTAATATGAAACCCTAGAAGTAAAATGAAATTCTTTATTTCAAGTTGATATATGTGTGTAAATTAATAAAATATACTTTCTCAATAACATTCAGTATATTCACTAATTCTAGATTTAATAAGTTGTAACTTCATCATAAATTCTAAGCTAAATTTGTAATGATATGTAGCCTAATTGTGGTAGTTCACCTACCTAGTATCATATATATATATTAGACACATGTGCCCGTGCTAGCACGGGCTCAATATGTATTTTTTTTGTTTTAATTTATGTGACATAAATAAAATTCAGAGAGTTTATTAAATTTTTATTTTGAGATATTTTAAGTTATTAATTATTAAAATTTATAATATTTTTTGCGTAATTTCTCTCATATGTCTTCAAAACTTTTAAGTTGTTGATTATTATGATTTATAGTGCTTTTTATGTCATTTTCAATAATATATATTACCTAATAATATATATTACCTATTTTGTTTCAATTTATGTAGCGCTGACGAAATTTTGAGGGTCAATCAAATTTTATATATGACTTTTAAATATTTAAATTGTGAATTATTGTGATACTTGTTACTCCTGTTCCAAATTATATTGTTAATTATTCTGATTTATATTCTTTTTTTATGACATAATAAATAATATATGTTATTTTCTTTATTCTAATTTATATAGTACTAATAAAATTTTTACAATGCACTAAATTTTTTATGCCTTTTAAATATTTTAAGTTAATAATTATTATTATAGTAGTAATTTTTCATGTAATAATGCAATAGAAATCTAATTTGCCTTTTCAAAATAACCTTTCTTAGAATACACGTGACTGTCAATTAAAGAAAATAAAAATAAAGACAGAGGCGAGCAAAAGCTAAATGAGATGTGATGGGCAATTTTGTCACTACACTCAAAATTATATCATTAATGGACAACATTAGTTTCTGTTGACCAATAATATGATTCCAAGTTAGTGAAATTACCAAATTATCCCCTAAAGCTGCCAGGAAGGCATGTTGACCTCCTGCCTAGTTGAGCTACTTAACTCCCTCTTACTATATAAGAGAATATATATATATATATAAGAGAATTTTAGGCCCGCCTACGTGACGCCACCACAAACCAAGATTCTTTTTTAAATTTATTTATTTTCAAAACTAGCCTTCCCCTTCATGAAACGCTATGACTTTTTATCAAAAGTTGGGAATTTTATGAAGGGTCGCGACTTTAATGAAAAGTTGTGACTTTTGTGAAATGTTGTGACTTTTATGAAAGGTTGTGACCTTTCCGAATGGTTGTAACTTTTCTAGAGAGTTGTGACCTTTCCGATAAAGCACAATAAACATTTGTTGACACTACCCTTTGTTGTCTATAAATAGAGGGGTTTCCTCTCATTTTAAAACAACGAAAATTCTGAATTTCTTCTTCTTCTTCTGCACAAATAAATATTTGTGTACTTTTCTCCTGTTGAGTGACTTACTACACCATTTTATTTGTATCAATACACTGGTGAATAGAATCGTTCTATCCTGAGAGGATCTATTCCTTTAAACCTCGGGTACTAGAGGGGAATAATTTCATTAAGGAGACATTGTGCATTCGGTGGGCTCAGTTTTTTCCTTTCTTTTTCATTCTGTTGTTACAAATCCGCGTATGTTTTTTTTACAGACATTAGTTTATGCTTATGTTATTAATATAGCGCTTTAAGATTTCGGAGGAATGCTTTGCCTTAAAATAAAATGTTATTGACAATGTAGAGTATGTATCGAAAATACAAATATTACTGAATAATCATAGGTAAGCTTAATAAAAGAGTTTAATCCCGTGCGAAGCACGGGTAATTTACCTAGTAATAAATAGAAGGTAATCCTTCATCGAATATAATAAATACATTATATTGAAAAATATAATAAAAAAATATTATAATTAATGATAAGAGGTAAATTAAAAATTAAATATAAAATTATCCATTAATTTCATTAAGTGAATAAGTATAGTTAAATATTCCAGAATAACATAATGGATAACTATTGTTGGATGGTGGCACTAATATTTGTTCCTTGCAGAAATCGTTCAATTGATCCCTAAACTGTGGCTGAATGTGTTAATTTCCTCTACTATTCTACTTATTCGACGCATGGGAGGAGGAGGAATTATAAGATTGAAAAATAAAATAACATCCAGAAAGTAAAAGGCTTATAGTTTTTTGTTTTTTTTTTTTAATTTGGTATTCGATATTTGAGTTCAACTATTTCGAATTCTATAGTTAAATGTTAATCAATTGTTAAATTGTTCGTCCCTTTTGTTTGTCCTCAATTTCATACATTTGACATTTTTTAAAAAGAACTAAATTGTTCTCCCTAAGAGAATTTGAAAGAGAAAGAAATATATTTTCTATGTCTTAAAGGTGTTCTATTAATAATAAAGTTTGCTTTTATTATTTTTTGAACTATATTAATTTTATTAGTAATTGTTTCATAGTTAGAGAATCAAGAAAATTAAAACAATAGGAATTGTATTATTATTATTATTACTATCTCCATTTTTAATGTGATAACTTCCAAAAAAAAATATCACATATATAATTAGCTATTATTTAAGTTTGATTTTTTAAAAACTACTATCAATCCTGCCCATAAGGCAAAATCCATTGAAAGAATAAAAAAAGGTATAAATTAAAAGGTAACAATAAAACTCATTGATAGTGAATAAAGTATTTTTATCCTCTTAATATAT
>JAJOOH010035496.1:0-10422 GCA_029582605.1 Solanum gracilifrons | reverse complement strand
ATATATTTTCAAATTTTTAATCAATATTATACATAGATAAATATTGTTGAAAAATATTGAAAAGAGGAATTTTTTTGTTATTTGTTACCGATTTTTTTGGATTCAATCTTAGCAATTATCTCTTTTTTTTTGTTATAATACTTTAAAGTTTTGAAATATTCAAATTAAAATAAAATAATATGTGGATTAAGTAAAAAAAAAGTTGTTATTCGTTACTCTTTTTTGGAGGGACTAAATCTTTAATTGTTACATATTTTTTAGTCCTCCAAAAATATTGTTGTTACTTTTATTTCTAATTCCGTAAAATAATACGAAAAATAATATATACAATATAACATATAAATAATAATATAAAAACATAAATAAAAGAAAAAATTTATTATAAATAAAAATAAAAATAAAATTCTTGAATGAAAATTAACCAAACTTATGAAATACATTAATTAATTAATAAGAGATATATTGATAAATATGTATATATGTAAGGAATATTTTAGTCTTAAAAAAGGCCAAACACATATGCAGACCCTTAAACTTGTCTCTAAATTTCATTTTGGCACTCAAACTCAACATTGTTCCATTTTAACCCTTTAACTCCATTTTTTATGTTTCATTATGGCACTTTTAAGTGATGTGGCAGAGTGTGTGCATCACACTTTCTCTAAGAGAGTGAAAGATAAAAAAAAAGTATTTTTTTTAAAAAATAATAAAAGATTAACCCTTGAACTCTATTTTTTTTATGTACCATTTATACACAAAATATTATTTTTATGATTTCTTTATTTCTATATATGCTCTTCAACTGCAATTTTGCATTTTAAAAATCGTCGTTCATCCGTTAGTTATTGTAAAAAATTCAAATTGACGGATGATCATTGAGTTTTTATAAAAAAAAACTCGATAGACTTCGTTGGGTTGTCATTGATTTTTCTTAAGAAAAAAATCGACGCACTTTCGTCGCTTATTTTTCACGTAAAAATACATGAAAACTTTCAAAAAGAAATTGTTACTTTTTTAAAAAAATAAATCAATGATCATCCGTCAATTTGAATTTTTCACAATAACTAACGGATAAACGGTGATTTCTAAAATGCAAAATTGCAGTTGAAGAGCATATATAGAAATAAAGAAATCATAAAAATAATATTTTGTGTTTAAATGGTACATAAACAAAATAGAGTTGAATGGTTAATCTTTTATTATTTTTTAAAAAATACTTTTTTTTGGTTTTTTCACTCTCTTAGAGAAAGTGTGATGCACACACTCTGACACATCACTTAGAAGTGCCAAAATGAAACATAAAAATTGGAGTTAAAGGGTTAAAATGGAACAAGGTTGAGTTGAAGTGTCAAAATGAAATTTAGGAATAAGTTTTAGGGTCTACATATGTGTTTGGCCCTTAAAAAAAATATTGTTCTGCTTATGCTTTTGTTTTTTTAAAAAAAAACAGAAATTGTTAGCTTCTTTCCAACAGCAGAAAAATTGTTTCTGCTTCCCTTTAAAAGCAGTTTTAAGGATTTGTCAAACACTCAATTGCTCAAAAAAAGTGTTTTTTTTCTAATAAAAAAATTGGCCTCCAACAGCCATGCCAACACATGCTCTAAATGGGACGCTCTTTACAAAATTTGGCCACTAATTTTCTTTCCATATTTGAGTTTTAATTTTACATTGCAATCTTTTATATCATGACTAGTATTAAAATTCCGTTTTATCTTCTTTTTTTTTATTTCCTTCCTATAAGAATTAATATATTGACAAAAGTACCCTTTAAATGTTAAACTCACACAAGAGTCATCAACATTTAACAATCTATCTACACCTGAATTTTTTTCCAAGAAAATTACTTTTTCTCCGTTTGCTTCCCTACCAAAATTCTTAAAGCATTATTTTCTTCTTCAATTTCCTTTGGTTGAAGTTTCTTAAAGCACTGCTCATCAAGTAAATACAAATCATTTCTACATCTATTATTGTATGGGTTGACGTCCCACGTATTAAAAGGTGACATGTGACATTCAGAGTTTAGCACGCCTTGAATCGTAACCCAGGAGATCCAAAAGAATACTTTAATTTATTTCGAAATCGGGTAAAATCAAATCATGTCTTCCTTCTACAAACTGAGCAGTATAAACAACATTATACATATGATTTTGTTATGTGCATGCCATGCTCTGTAGTCATCAATTTACAGTATGCAGTATTTTTGCTGGTGAATGGGCCTAGAAAAAAAGCCAATGCTTCTTTCTGGGAACTCTAACTGGAGCTTCTGAAAGTAACAAGCAAATGTGTTGTCAGTATAGCTGACCCAAATTTCTCAACTACTGCGCAACAGCAAAAACAATAATGCACTTACCTCCAATTTCGTATAACGAATTGTAGTGAACTTCACTCCAGAAACTCAGCCACAGTTCTGAAAATCGACAACAACAAGTCAAAAGTTTTGTACCTTCAGGAGATTAAACATGTTGACGGCCTATACAAATTGATAAATTTCTAGATCAAGACAACATTGTTCATCAGCACAACACGATACATCTACTATCTAGTGATTTGGAATTTATTTACTTATCAAGACAGGGTGTTGATGACAGTGGTATCCAGGCTAGCTTGAGCGCACCTTGACTAATTTCTTGGGGTACCTGCTACCTCCCACTAGCATAGATATAAGTAACTCTATCCACCGAAAAAATCACCTTACTAATTTCAAAAATAAAAAATAAAAACTCACCTAGTGTTTTTGTCTTCACTATCTCTGAACCACTAGACCACACCGTTGGGTGTCAGACAAGGTTAATCTTATCAGGTTTAACTTAGTCTTTCCTAAGATAACCGTGAACCTATGTGTTTGTCTATACAAATAGAGTCAGTAGGACTTAATAAAAAAAAATGATTCAATATCTTGGGGAAACAATTCAGCATATCATCAAAACGAGAACAATAAAACAGGATCGACCCACTGATGTTACTTTTTTCGGCATAGGATCAAGTTTACAGTTCGTAACAAATAAAGCTTAACCAGTGCTTGCATTATCAAATTGTGTCTCATGTGATCCTCGACTTCTGGAAGTTGCTCTAATTTAGTACTTAACAGTTACTTAGTAACATTTCACTTTGGGATGATACTTGTCACAAGTAAAAACAGCAAGTACTATTTTATTTAAATTGTGGATTTGATATCACAACTCATGATCTTAGTATTGTTTAGTAATTTTCAGGTCTCTTTTTTGTATTTTTGAGTTATAATAATTTAAGCAGGAAATTTAAGAATTAATGAAATAATTGTCACAAGTATTGATTGGACCATGATCATTAGGTAACAGAAAGGATGTACATACCCCTAGAAGGTTGTATGTCCTTGGGAAGGATATCAATGTAGCCATTGTCCCGGAAAGAGGTCACCAAACATATTTTTACCCCAAACTGCAAATAAAATCCAAGAAATTACATAGAATTAGAAGACAGCAACATCAATTACCTAACAACAGGAAGAAAAGAAAAGAAATGCAGATAAAAACGTATGGATGAAAGGCTTATTAACTTGCTTTCATGCTTTTAAGTTTCTTTCATGTCTGATGCTATATTGAACTTCAATCGGTAACAGTGGAACTAATTTATTTGAATTCTTCCCCTTCACCAGTAAGAAAAAAGAGGCAGAAGATATTGTTTCTTTAAACAGTTTCTCTTCTTTATACTTTTCGCTAAATATTAACAAGTACTAAATCTCATCTTCTTTAGTTTCAGTGACACAATAACACGATAAATGAGCCAGAATTGCTGGTTTTGTACTCATTTTCTGATTTCCATAAAATTGCTGTTGCCTTTTGGGACAAATATGGCTTTACTTCTTGAAGTTAATAAAACACAAGGGGATCCCAATCCAAACTCACTTTGTGATACAGTTTATCTTTCAAAGACCTACTTGATGTCTTAAACAATTGTATGCCTTCTAAAGTCTAATGTAAATTGACAAGATGTGACAGGCCAAATTTAACTCTTCCCCACTTCTGCTCTAAAACCTACACTTACTTTTCAGTAACATACATGCAACACAGGTATACCGCATAAAAAGAAGATCAGGTTAAACAAATGAGATGGTGCCCGTGTTGCAAGGAAGTGAGAGGTACTACTAGAAACGTTCATGTTGAGATGATCAGGTTATTTGCTGTGACAGTTTCGGTCAAGAATAAAACTCCACAACTCATAGTCAAAGAGTTCTAAGTAGGACCTTCTTAATTCACTAGTTTTTTCTCTTAACAAAAAGAACTTTCATGAAAGCCAAATGGTAAAGGTTAACAGTTCAACCATGGTGAAGCTTTCAGAATTGGTCTACACTCATAACTTTTTATGCTACCATATTATATACCAACACCAACGTAAATTTCACTTCCTAAAATCTTTTAACTTTTCCACAGGAAACTTTTCCACTATGTATATTATGCACGGATAGGATGCTACTAACAAGGTTACTTCATTGCTTTTTTCTTATTTAACAAACTCAGATTTTCAATGCATCAATTTTTCTGTCCAGGGCTCCAGGCAATACTTCTTTACTGACAGTATAATTTGTTGGCTTTATCTTGTATGCAATGTTCCAAATCACAATGTGTCATAATATTGCATAAGTACATCCTCATTTTTCTTCTGTGCTACCTCAACAGTACCATTGAATCTTAGTTCAAATGCTGTATTACATACTCATAAGGATACCATATATATGCCTCCAATGCCTGTTAAGACACAAAAGAGAAACTTTCAACTTACTCTATCAGCAGCTGCTTGCAGAGTGACATGATCTCCCCATTCTCCCAACCTGGTTAGAATGAGAATATGTTGGTTATATTGAAATTTCTCGCTATAAGCACAGAAAATTAACCAGACAGCTTACCTCTTCATCTTCTTCAAGTACCTTTTGTATTTCATGGGTACATAACCTTCATATAACTTTCTAAACTGCTTTAGCTGAAATGAATTGACAACTAGGATAAGAAACATGTAGGACAAAAACTAGATATAGATATAGAGTCAAACTCAAGCAAGTAGAGGATTGTATTAATGTTTACTAGATCCAGAAATTAGGTCAAGCAATTGAGCCGATGAGTCTCAGATAAAAACCGAGAAAATGTTTCTTTGTTATTATGCACAAGTGGAGCAAAATGAAAGTTTGACCAGAAATGTCACACTCTGAATCTATGATATTACTATAGTTGTTCTTAGCCTACTCTTTTCCCAAAAGAATAAAAAGGTCAATCCTTTTTCTTGGCCTACTTTAGTTAACAGTCTGTAAGTCCTCGGGCAAATTATCCAATCGATAGTTGTTTGGATTTAATAGTACCAGGTACAGAATGTGGCAATCTTAGGTGCACACAATCCTCAAACATAAGCAGTATGTAATTTTCAACCACATATCCTGTTTCCCAATGATGAGAAGAAAATATTAGAAACATGCAACTATACCTGTTTAACAACCTCCTTCCTTACATGCTTATGATATTCTGGATTATGATACAACTGATCTGAAAGGGCTCGAAACTACAATAAGCCAAGTAGACAGTCACAAACCAGGTTCAAATTGCCTGTAAATTAATAAGTAGCATGTGGGTCTGAAGTTCAACGAAAGCTTGTCGACCAGTCAAAAGAGACCAACCTGGCAATTCCCATCCCCTTCTATTTGCATTTCAAATAGACCATATGTCGCCAACCTGAATCAAAGATAAACATAGGATCAGAGTTGTCAAAAGGGAAATCTGTAGAAAAGCATCAACAAGTTGTCACCTTTTAAGTGCAAAGTGCAATTAAAGTGTGGGTTCAGCTATGTTTAAAGGTTCTAATGAAGGGACAGTATATATATATATATATATATATATATATATATATATGTTACACACACAGACTCACATATCTGTAGAGTGAAAAAAGAACTTACGAGCACAAAAAGTGATAATCTGGACAAATAATTGAAATAGTATAATTGTGTGAAATATATGATGTAAAAAATCATGTCAATCAAGTTCATAAACTAATTTAGCGTGATTTTGATAGAAAGATACAGTTTTAAGCTTTTAGTGATTAGTTTTCTTATAGTATATTTCTAATTTCTATTTTCCTTTTGATAGGAAAGCACAAAAATGGCTCCATCCTAGCTTTGGTTTTACAGTTTTTTTTATCTTGCTACCAACTGCCTATTTTATTCATCTTTCCAGAAAGACCTTACAGATGAGTGGATGGAATTGTAATGTGAACCAACTCCCTTATCTACCCTGAAAGATAGTTGCAGCTATCTTTGTTACAAAGAACATGTTTTTACAATAGAAATAAAATAAGAAGACGTTGATCAAGAGACAATTATTGTTAGAGCAGGATATTAAGTAATCCAGTAATTTATATCTATATAGAGGAAATGAAATAGGGTTAAGGATCAAAACTGATATGTGTTGGATTCACAAAAGTAAGTCAACCAAAGGCCTGAAGCTGAACAATTGTGGCATGATCAGTATAGTGATAAATAACCTGCTGGAGAGTCTTCCGTGGTCTAGCGTGGCATCATTTGGGTCAGGTATCTCCCCAATTACCCGTGGAGTGTGCTGCCAGGAAAGTAAGACTGTAAATAGAATGCAGAGATAGTACAGCGCAGGTTTCCATGGGATAAAGCTCATGAAGTAGTATACTGCAATGCAAACTAAGGACACATACACATATTCATTCAAATATACTTTTGCTAGAGTTTGCAGAAACGAAGAAACAAATGTAAATTTATATGCTTGTTCATAAAGAGGTAAAAAGTTTCCCTGGATTTGATATCTTCTATAGATCATAGCAGACAGTAGAAGTTATCAGGGACGAATGTATAGCTAAAATATGGGGCAGGTGAACCCGTGGTCTATCCATAAAACTAGGTATTTTATGTATGTCTTTTCTAAAATTGATATAATATTATCTGCCGTCACCCATGCTACAAGAAGGCTAAATGGTACACTTGGTCGGATTTAGGGATCAATATCCACTTAATAAATTTTTACCTTCCGCCCATGTTCTAAAAATCCTAGATTCGCGTTCAGAAGTTACAAACAAATCTCTACATAAACCCTCTATATGGCAAGATAGTGAGTCCATGATCATCAAATCAGAAAACCTCAGTGAAATTACTTGCTTTCTACTAAAACAAAAATATAATCATACCGGTATTGAATCCAAATGAGAAAGTCTCTTCCCAAGCTTGCCACCATACTTTCTAGCATTTTCTTCTTCTTCAGCTAAAATAGTAGCAATGGCATGATCATCCTCAGTACCCTGCTGTGAATTGCTATTCAAACTAGATGCAGAACTCGAACTTGCTCTTGAATTCCCATAGTATTCATTCATATTATATCAAACAACTTCTAACAAACAGAAAAATTCCTATTAATAAACATCATCCAACCAAATAAACCCTTAAAAATAGAATCTTTAAAAGTTTGTAAGGTTCGAATCAGATAATTGTTAGCATATATACGCAAAATAAAAGACACCCATTACTTTACTCAATATACCCATATAAAAAAATCAAGAAAAGAACATTAAAAGATCCAAAATCAAGAAAAGAAAAGAGAGATACCTGTAAATGGAAGATAGCGAAAAAGGGAAAGATTTTTGTTTGGAGAAAAAAAAGAAGAAGCAGTTGTTGAAATAAAAGAGTAAACGTCATATTGTTTGAAGAGATTGAATGTTTGGGTAAACAAACAACAGCCAAAGGGAAACGGAAGCGTGTGTGGGCTTAGCTATGGAAGCTTCTTTCTTTATCAAACTCTGACTTTTACTTGCACAAACCCGGCTACTAACTACCGCTTATAATTTAATTAGGTTTTATAGTTATAATTTGTTCATTACGATTCGTAGCTACATGTTAGGAGAGGAGAGAGGCGCGTGAAAATGAGAGAGGGAGGACAGAGGCGAGGGAGAGAGGGCAATAAGTTGTATAATTCGCATCTCATTTGTATAATTTGTATGTATTTGTATAATTGAGTAATACAAATTTCGGAATTATACAAATATGATAAAACTCAATATAATAAATTTAGGCAAACATAAACATCTGAACTTTAAATAGTTATAAAATTATATTATACAAAATTCGAAAACTACATGTTTATACAAACTTTAAAAAGTTATACAAAAAGATTGAATGTATCTAGTGATAAAACTGAAAAATCAAAGGAAATCACTATCATATACAAGTACAAACTATCATATACAAATATAAATCAAACAAAGAATTGTTAGTTGGAATTATACAAACATGACGAATTATACAAACGTGACTAATTATACAAGCTTGAACCCAACTCACGTAATTAGCAGTTAATGTTAGTCACGAGTGGTAATTATTTCAAATTGTAGCTATGATGTCTAATTAAGTAGTATAAGTTTGTTTGTTTTTTGTTATATCCAACGTAATTTTGGACAATATTTAGAAATTATTTCGAATAAATCTTTATGTGTCAAACCATCTATAATTTGATATATTGTGTTAATTAAGTAGATGTTTGATCACATTTTTATTTTATTGTGAAATTTGAAAAAAGTATTTTTATTTTTAAAGTGCAAATAATATATTTGAAAATTGAAGTTATATTTGACCATAAATATAAATTGGAGTTATTTTTTATTTTTAATGAGTAATTTGAAGTAAAAAGAAAATGAAGACATTTTTTTATTATTCTATTTTTAAAAGAAAATCAAGTTGAATTTTGAAATTTTACCTTTAAACATATTTTTCAAAATTCAACTAAAAAAAAGAGTAAAAAAAGTTTCATAATCAAATGCCATAATATAAGAAGTTGGTAATGAATGGTCATATTTGTTAGAATATGCACATCGAAAGCAATATTCAAGATCACAATTTATATTACAACTAAACAACATAATTTGAACATTTATAGAAGAGCGCTAACTTGTTGAAGCTTTGTACTAATTGCTTAAAACACATAGATTCAGGATTCCAACCTTCTTACTACTTCCTGATTAATCAACACTTATATCGTCAAGTGAATATTTTGTTCTCTGAAAAGTTGTATCTTCTCTAAAGGAAAACAAATCCTTTTTTATACATAATTTTCAATTGAAAAAAATTCAAAAAATTTGAGCAAATAGTCCTCCATTAAAACATAAACGTTTCTATCTTCAAGGTGAAATTATGACCGAAAAGGTTTTTGTCTTTTAAGACAAACGTTTCACCATTAAACCTTTCCTTCAATAGATAAAAATCCTTTTATATTTTTTTAGAACACCAGTAAATAAAATATACTTCTTCTTAATTTATCACACATTTTTTTCTTTATTAAAAATTGATTAATTAAATTAGGCATAGTAAGGAGTAAGGACCACAAATTTATTGTTTAAGACTTTCAATTATGATATTATTTCGAAATTAGTGAATTACCATATCACAATAAACTACAAGATATTCTATTAAAATCTTGTAATTGCACTCCTTGATTCAACTTCATAATTTAATATTACATTTTATGTTTTCAATGTTTAAAAAAGAAATATAAGAGACGTATTTTATAAAAAAAATCAATCTAACTTAATTTTTAATGAAAAATCAATTTTATATACATAAGAGTCACCACTTAATTTTAAAGAAAAATCAAGAGAACTTTAAAATTTTCAAAAAATTTAAACAGAATAAAATCAATTGAAATAAGGGGGTTCGGGGTTCAAATTTACACTCCGAGAAGGGTTTAAGCATTCGAAATGTCCGCTAACGCGCGATTGACCTATGACTTGGCTAAGATTTGACTAACTTGAAATATATTAAGTTATAAATAAATAAAAAGCTATTTCAAAATATTATTTGAAAATAACAAGCTTGAAATAATTTTTCTAAGGAAATAATTATTTATATTGATAAATAACTAAGTAAACACTCAAACAAATAAAATCAAACATTTCAATCAAACATAAAAAGGAAAAAAGACCTTCTCTTGGAAATTTAATTAAATTAAATCAAATCAAAATAAAGGTTAGTTAGTAGGGAAAATTGTATATAATAGAGTAGCAAACTATTAATTCAAATTAAATGCTATAAATATAGTTTGATTTAATTGTACCTCATAGCAAACTGTTCCTATTTCACCTCTCTCCTGGTGAATCTCGCTCGCCATTCTCGTTCTCTCCCTCGCCTCTCTCGTTTTTTATACAAACGCAAGTGTATAAAGTGCATTTGTGTTTGTATAAAGCGAGAGAAAGTTATATATATACATATATTTTCGTTCCCCTCTCTCCCCTCTCCTAGATCTCGCCTCTCTCACTTTATACAAAAAAACGCAAATTGTATAAAATGCATTTGTGTTTGTATAAAGCGAGAGAAAATTGTATATATACATATATTTTCGTTCCCCTCTCTCCCCTCTCCTAGATCTCGCTCGCCACTCTCCCAGATCTCGC
>JAJOOH010035495.1:0-12853 GCA_029582605.1 Solanum gracilifrons | reverse complement strand
CCCTCCGTTTCACAAAGAATGACCTGGTTTGACTTGGCACGGAGTTTAAGTAAATAAAGAAGACTTTTGAATCTTGTGGTCCTAAATTAAAGTTATGTCAAATGTACAAAATTGCCCTTAATCTTGTGGTCTTAAACATGCCACGTGGAAAGCAAAAAGTAAAATGTTACCAAAAAAGGAAAGAGGTCATTCTTTTTGAAACTGACTAAAAAGGAAAGGAGGTCATTCTTTGTGAAACGGAGGGAGTACCTTCAGTTATATATTTTGGCAAGTAACCCGGAGTATCATTTCTTAGTTTATTTATCCATCTGAATCATTTCAAGACAACATGAGCCAAAAAGATAAACAGGATACCAAAAGTTAAATCATGTTTTTTGCTTAGTATAGAAACATAGAGTTTCAAGAAAAAAAGCCTTCCTCTTCAACTTTTGTACATATATAAAACCACTCAATTGTTGTTGTGACATATACTGGAGAAGAATATTATTAAATTGTGTATCTACATTATTACATTGAGATAGATACTACATTAGACTCCTTTTCTAACTAGAACACTGCACTACAATCCTAAGTAGCATTATATATACTATTCTTGTTCCTACTCCTATTCTAACACTCCCTCTCAAGCTAGAGCATACATGTCATGTACCGAGCTTGTTACAGATGTGATTAATATGAGGACCAGTGAGGGACTTGATGAAGATATCTGCAATAAAACTGGTAGGGACTGCTTTTGGACGTCTGGGCAACCCAGACCTCAGTTGAAAGGGAACAATCTGGAAAATTTCCACAAATTGGTATAAAATATATGGGTCGACTCGAAATTAAGAGATGAGTAGATCTTGAACAAGAAAGCCACCGAAAAGTTATTCGGAACAAGCTCATGAATCGATGCGTGGAGGCGCTTGTGAGGTCGATTCACAGTGGCACCGGTTGTGGTTTGATCGCAGGGAGGCACTGTACCTCTTTTTGGAAGTGTTGGTTTACTCACAACACTGACGAAAAGTGAAACTACGTAAGTCACTGAGGATTCACCGGAAAGACACGAAACTATGCAAATCAAGTCTTCTCTTTTTGACATAAACTACGCAAATCAGATCTGAGGGGTCGTCGGGAAGATGTGCAGTGCTACACAACTCAGATATGAGAAAGTAGTCCAAGAAAATGCAAGGTGCTACACAAATCAGATATGAGAAAGTAGTCACCGGAAAGAAGCACGATGCTACGAAAAATCAGATATGAGAAAGTAGTCACCAAAGAGATTCACGGTGCTACACAAAATCAAATCTAAAAAGCCACAGAAAGAAGCACAGTGACTACTTTCTTTGTCCCAGATGCTTCTCAAATCAGTCCTTACCATGATTATTTTTCATGTAACCATCCGCCAGCTGCAGATTTTTTTAATTATTTTTCTACCAAGATCGTAGAGGCTCTAATACCATGAGAGAAATATTGGAGAAGAATATTATTGACTTGAGTATCTACATTATCACATTAAGATAGACACCACACTATACTCCTTTTCAAACTAGGACACTACATTACATTCTTTTTCCAAGTAGGATTCTATATACTTTTCTTGTTACTACTCCTAACAGTTGCATATATACACAACCATTCACCAATACCATCATCATTCAGAAAAAAAAGGCTCTTAAAAATGTCTAGACCTTCAAAGATAGGTGTCAATAAGTTAGTGACAATTGACAATCGCCTAAAGATTAATAACTTTAACTTGCACACCTGGGAAAGAAGCTCTGGAATGAAGAAGTTCAGATCAGAGAGAGTCAAGTCATTTAACAAGAACAACTTTTCTTCCACGTCCCAGAAGCTCTGACACAAGACTTGCAATCGCAGGTATGATGAATGATTCAAGGGCTTCATGTTGGTGTTCTTCAAAGTTCTTACCATATCTTCCTTGATAACCTGTCAAACTTCACCCTTATTTCAAGAAATACAGCACCTAAATCTAATTTATACCAAATAATTATGGCAGACATAGAAGGTTCCAAAATGGTCGAGTATGTAACAAGTTTAGCTTTTGCTAAAGAGCTTAACAGTTACTAATCATGCAAATGGGCCAAAAAGTTCTTTAGCAACAAATAGTGGTTATAAACACTTCAATTTAACATGCACCTAATAGTGGTTGTAAACACACATGCCCATGAACAAGCACCTTTACTAGCTAATTATCAACAGAAGTACACATAACTTAGGCCTCAACGGAACTCAAGTTCATATATGATACACTCACAAAGAGTAGACAGTGAATGAGTATGTCAAAAATCAAAGAATAGGTGATAAACTAATAAAAGAACAGTGGTGAACTTCTTACATTTTCTTCCTTCAACTCTAACAAAAAAAAAATGCATCATTTTATTTTGTTTCTGATAGGCAAACAGGGACTCAAAAATTTCAGTAGTTAGAAGCGAATGTTGAGAGTAATCCTTTTCCACTCCCCTTTTTATTCCCTCCTTGATATTCAAACATAGCAGCAGCAAAGAAATTATGAAAAACATAAGATTCAAACAAGGCTTTATTTGGCCCAAGGGTCTTTCGGAAACATTCTCTCTATCTTCCCAAGGAAGGGGCAAGGCCTGCGTACACACCACCCTTCCCAGACTCCACTTGTGGGATTACACTGGGTATGTTGTTGTTTTTGTTGTATAAGATTCAAACAAGAGAACAAGCAATATCTAGGAGAACATATCAAGGAAAGCATATTCAAAGCATTCACATATACCATGAAGCGATCATCCCTTGGCGAAAATGATTTTGTCATTGCCAAAACCTTTGATAAAAGGACCGGAAGCTTATCATTGAAACCATAGACCTTGAGTTCCAACTTGTCACCATATAGAGAAACAGCGGTTTCCAATTTAGCCACACTAGCCTGCATTCAGATGCAACATTAACAGTCAAATACCACAAAATGGAAATGTTAGAAATTCAACAACTAAAAAGACCTCTAGTAAAAGAACTTGGACTGTATTACAGCTGCTCTTGATAGTTCTCAGGTAAATGAGTTATTTAATAGCTGTTCATCTTTGTAGAAGCCAATAAATCAAGTAAATAACCTGATATATTATCTCATTCAGCTCATCTTTTAGAAGGTGAATAAATAATTCAGTCAGCAAAGCGTTCTTCAAATTACTGTATCCCCCTTTTAGTGTAATACGGAAATATGTATTGGCACGGGGAAGCTTAAACGTGTTATCCAGCTTGTACCAGATCCTCATCAGCGGTTCGTCAAGTATGCATCTTGGTCTTGCATTTTCCGAGTCACACTTAGCCTTCCAAGCACGTATTGAAAAATCAGATGGAACAAACTCATTCTTCGCAGGAAGATGTAAGCAGGCATTAATTTCTGTAGGGTCCTTCCATAACTCAAATAGAGAAGATGGAATATCTTTTTCCACATATTCTGATCCAAACCATGGTTCCTGCTGAACATCTGAAAGAAAAAGGACATCAAGAAAAACAACAAAAAGGAAAACACAAATATAAAATATAGATCACTCTGTACAAAAGGGGGAGGGGTAAGGAAATGAAAAAAGGGGGAATGTTATGAATATAGATCACTCTGTACAAAAGGGGGAATGCTAGCCGAGCTTCCTCTGGAGATGTGCTCATTGACAAGAGTAAATAAGTCTAACACATGCCTCAGCAGTACAGAATAGATATATATCATCAAATCCAAAACTCAAACAACAAGTGCCTTCACCAAATATCACATCATTGCAAGAAGTGAAGTTTTACTAGCAAACTTTATCTGAAAATAACAGGGAGAGCAGGGAAGTGGATCCAACTCTTTGCATCTTTTATGTCAAATCATATAACTAAAACCTCATATCTTGAAGACAGTTTTTTTTTTTTGATAATGGCAACTGTATATTCACACCAAAAGGCCCATCAGGTGAAAACTGATTGGGTGGGATTTACAAACCCGGGGGTATCATCAAGACCAACAACTAGACATGAAACTTTACAATTGTCCTATGAAATCGACTAAACTATCTATCTCCCCCACTATATCTTGTTTACACCAAAAATACAAAAGACTAAGGCCCCTCATCTTGATATTCTGAGAACTGCTGGCTATTCCATCATGACCTCTATCATTTCTTTCTCCATAATGTCCACCAAATGCATGCTGGAATGCTCCTCCACCAGTCTTCTTGTGACCCTCTTCTCCCCACTCCTTCCCAATTTTTCAGCAGATCAAAGGAGGTTTTGGGCATCACCCAATTTATGCCTAGTATACAAAAGAACACGTTCCACAGATTTGCAGCTGTTCGGCAGTGCAAGAACAAGTGACTATTTATCTCTGCCTCTTTCTCGCACATAAAACACCTTGAGCAAATCTGTACACCTCTTCTCTGTAGTACTTCGTGGGTTAAACAGGCTCTTCTGATCACCAGCCAGATGAAGCATGAAACTTTGAGAGGGATTTTAACCTTCCAGACCAGTTTCCATGGCAGATAGTTGTCATTGTGCGACTGTAATTCAGTCTCCAGTAGCATGATTTCACCGTAAAGGACCTCTTGTTGTGCAATTTCCAGACTGGCATATCAGGACCTGCATTTACTCCTGGGAAAAAATTTAGGACCTGCAGCAATTCAGCCATTCTGTTTATCTCCCAGTCATTTAAGGCCCTTCTAAAAATCAAGTTCCACCCTTGAGGACTCCATACTTGTGCCACTCTGTCCATCTGTTGCTAGCTCAAAATATACATATCTGGGAAGGTAGTCTTCAGGTTTTCTTCTCCAATCCACAATTCGTTCCAGAAATTAGTCTTTTCCCCATTACCAATTTTGTACTTCAGATTATTACTAAAGGAGAGCCACAGTCTTCTAATTGTTTTCCACACAGAACACCCAAATGTACCAGTCACCTCCTCAATTATCTAGCTATTCAGGAGCCCATATTTCTGTGAAATGAATCTCCTCCAAAGTGCCATATCTTCACAACAAAATCTCCACAACTATTTCTTCAGTAAACTTTCGTTATGTGCACGTAGTTCTTTCTGCCTAGTCCACCCTGCTCTTTGCTCAGGGTCACCTTATCCCATTTGACTAGATTGTACCCCTTCTTCTCTTTATTGCCCTGCCATAGAAATACTCTTCTTGCCTTGTTGTTTTTTTCTCTATGCTGACTGGTAGAGGGAACAGACTCATCATATAAGTAGGTTGGCCATCCATGACTGATTTTATAAGAGTTAGTCTGCCGCCCAAAGACAGATACTAACTTTTCCATCTTGCTAGTTTCCTCTCACTTCTTTGCAGAATCTCATTCCACACTTCCAGCTCCTTATTCTTTGCTCCGAGAGGCATACCTAGGTATTTAGTAGGTAGGGAAGCCACTTGACACCCTAGGTTCTCTGCTAGGATCTGCATATTAGGCACTTGGTTGACTGGGTAGAGACAACTTTTCTGCCAGTTAACATGGAGCCCTGAAACGCCTTCAAAAATGGTTAGGATAGCTCTCAAATGCCTTATTTGTGTAACTTCAGCTTAACAAAAAACTAGGGAGTCATCTGCATAAAGTAGATGAGATATCTCCATAGCATTACCCATATTTCTGTTAGCACAGAAACCTCTAATCCATCTATTCTCCCTTGCTCTCCTGATTATGAAGTTCAGGCTTTCCATTGCTAGGATGAACAGAAAAGGTGACATGGGGTCACCTTGTCTGAGCCCTCTCTGTGATTGGAAAAAGCCTTCTGGACTGCCATTGATTATGAGCGAAAATTTCAGAGTGGAGATACAAAAACTGATCCAGTTAATCCATTTGTTGCCAAACCTCATATCTCTCAATATTTTGAGAAGGAAAACCCAATTTATGTGGTCGTAAGCCTTCTCAATGTCAAACTTGCATAGCACTCCTGGTACATTTTGCTTCACCCTTGAGTCTACCAACTCATTTGCCAAAAGTGTTGCATCCATGATCTGTCTGCCTTCAGGAAGGCCATTTGGTGTTCATCAACCAGAGTCCCCATAACCTTCTTCATTCTCTCAGTAATGAGCTTGGCTATAATTTTGTAGACTCCACCAATTAAACTTATTGGTCTGAAGTCTTTCAACTCTTTTGGTCCCTGCTTCTTAGGAATAAGTGCTAAAAACGTAGCATTGAATGACTTCTCAAAAAACTCATTTTGATGAAAATTTTGTATTGTCTTCATCAGGTCCTCTTTCAAGGTCCCCCAACATTCCTTAAAGAAACACATTGTAAAGCCGTCTAGACCCGGAGCTTTGTCACCATCACACTGTTTGATAATGCCCAATACCTCAACTTCAGTGAATGGCCTTTGCAGCCACTCTTGATCTTCCTGGGAGATTCTAGGACAGTTAACAATCCCAAAAGCAGGCCTCCAGCCTTCTGATTCAGAGTATAAGTTCTTGTAGAACTCAATCATGATCACTTTGATTTGGTCTGGGTCTTTGATTTCCATCCCCCCTAATTACCAGTTTGTCGATAGCATTATATCTCTTGTGTGCCGTTGCCATCCTTTGGAAAAATTTTGTGTTGTTGTCACCCTGTTGTAGCCATAGAACTCTAGATTTTTGTCTCCATCTAGCTTCCTCATTTTTTGCCAGTTTTTCAAGCTCAACCAAGACAGTTGCTCTAACAATCATTTCGTCTTTCATTTAGAGCCCTAGTATCCTGAACCAAATCAATATCAGCCAACTCAGCTAGAAGGTTTCTCTTCTTAGTATCCAGTCCGCCACAAACTAATTTGCTCCATTCTGTGAATTTTTTCTTCAGCATCCTTAACTTCAGACTTAAAACGTAATCAAGGCATCCTTATCCCTTCAAATTCATTCCACCATTTATGCACTAGTTCCCGAAAACCATCTATCTCGAGCCACCAATTTTCGAACTTGAAGTAAGGTCTTTGTTTTTCCGAGTCACCACATTGCAGCAAAATAGGACAGTGGTCCCAAGTCACTCTAGGCATAACCATTTGTTTAATGTTTTTGAAGAACTCCTTCCATTCTGCCGAGTAGAGGAATCTATCTAATCGAGCAATGTCTAATGATCATTTTTCGTGGAGAACTTATTTGGAAATATTATGCAACTCTGAGGGTTTAAATTTTTATATGGACGTTGTGTATGGGATAATTTGACTTGGCATAATCTTTACTTTTTTTTTTGCAACTGGTAATGTTAATTTGACTTCGTATAATCTACAACTTAGAGGATTCAGATTAGCAAATTGATTCTTACCTATCAAAATTATTCTTGTAAAAAAGAGGAAGATCAGCTAATCATCTTATTGTTAATCAGCTAATCATCTTTTAGAGGCTAATTACATCGAAACCCCTTAAACTTACCACTATTTTTATCGGTAAATTTGACACCATTTTTTTATAGGTAAACTTGACACCATTTTTCATTTAGACATCTTATCTTAGGGTTCAACCTATTGAACTCTAAAACTTGGAAGATATGTGTCTACTGAACCCTCCACTAACAACCAATAAAACAAATTGTGTGAAATGTATACAGAATCAGGTGGAAAACGAATCAAAATAAGACATGTAGCTTTAAGCCAAATATTCAAAACACCCCACCACCAACCCCACACACGTCTTCTCAGAAAACGAGACCCTCGTCTCTTTCCTCCTCTCTTCTTCTCTTTGTCATCATTCTCAAACGAATTCATCCATCCGTTCAGTTCATTTCTTTTTCATTATGTTCCTTTTTCTTCTGGTTCTTTGCACCCAAAAATCAGAGAAACACTCATTAAACTTCACTCACCTATCTTTTTCATGGAAATTGAAGAGAATAGGTACCCTTCGGGTTGGCCTAGTGGTTTGGGCTTGGGACTTCCATGTTGGAGGTCTCAAGTTCGAAACCCCTTGCCAGCGAAAGCAAGGGGTTTGCCTTCTGGGTTGAGCTCATCGCATCGGGCTTGCCTAGTGCGGGTTACATCTCCTATGTGGTTTGCGAGCTATTGCATAGGAGCGGGGGTAAAACCTTGTGTGCACCCAAAGGGTAGCGGCTGCGGGTTTCCCTTGTCATCAAAAAAAAAAAAATAGGAAGTGGTGAACTCAAAAACCTACAGATGGCCCCTATAAAATTCCCAAGTATTGATACAGTTGAGGAGCACAGAGAAGGATGAAGCTTAAGCCATTTTGGATTTTGACATAGTTAGTTGCAGAGGAAGATAAGATTGGTGTTAGAAAATAAAAATTCACTTCTTTATGAAGGGAATTTTATAGATGGCATCAAGAAGATGCAAAAAGTACAAAAGATTACATAATAAAAGCTATGAACAAATAAGGCCTAAGCAAGAGTTGAGGAAGTACAAGAAGTCGATAGGGCAATTTTAACAACTATAAGATGCTCTGGCTTTAAGAATGCACGGGAGATTGGTATCCCATCAAAGCATCTGATGTTCCCTTCTGTCCAAACACACCAAAAAATACAAGCTGGAATCATCTGCCAAATTTTTTTTCGATGGACTTATCTACTTTCCACAGAGACCAGCATTCATAGGCTTCTTTGATGCTTTGTGGCATAACCCAGTTGATGCCAAAAATAGCAAGGAACATGACATCTGAAACAACTGAGCAATGCAGCAATAGATGTCTATTAGTTTCTAACAGCCGTAGGCACATGAAGCATATGTTGACTGTCTGAATGTGTCTTTCATCAACCAGGTAAGCTGGAGGCCATCTAGCTGAAGCATATAACCTTTGCGGTGAGCTTAGTCTTCCAAATATTTTCATGGCCATTTGTCAATACAACAACATACCCAGTGAAATCCCACAAACTGGGGTTGGGGGAGGGTAGACCTTACCCCTACCTCTTGGAGGTAGAGAGGTTGTTTCCAAAAGACCCTCGGATCAAGTGAAGCAACATGGTCATCTGTCAATGATCTCATTAAGGAGCACAAGTGAGAGTATCTTGCTTTTACTGTATAGTCACCATCCTTCCACTTCAAGCTATCAGGACCCCCCCCCCCACCCCACCCCCACCCAAATTTAGCCCAAAATACCGAACAGACTAGGTAGCTCTCAATCCTGGAAGTTTCTCCTGAACTATATATGAGATTGTTTGTCTTTCCAATTATGGGAAATGGAGGAGTCCTAGTTACTTGCTATCTCATAAAGACTTGGGAACTCATTCATTAGGATTGTCCCCTCTATCCACTTGTCTATCTAGAGCCTAACACTGGTCTCATTCCTTGTAAGTGGTATTCATGTAGAATTCATTCCATAGTTTTCTGATATGTTTCCATGGTCCAACGAAAGCTTGGTGCACCAATGGCTTTTAAGGCCATGTTTTACCCTCAACCTCCTTCCATAAAGAGTTTCCTTCTTAACTGTATCTCCATAACCACTTCATGGGCATAATTTGTTGTGAATGGTAAGGTCCCTGATGCTTCAATCCCCATGATGTTTAGGCATAATGACCTTGGACCATCTGACACTATGAAATTTGTGTTCCTTGCTGTCACCTTACAACAAGAATGTTCTCCTGATGCTATCAAGTTGTTTGGCCAATTTATTTGGGAATGGGATAAGAGCAATACGATATTATCTCTACCAGGAAGCAAGTTTAGTTTCAAAAATTCTCTACAACTCCGCTCCAAACTCAGTTGATCTGTATTTTTCCCCAAGTGGAAGGCCTGGAGAAGTGGTAGGCAGAGAAGCTGTACCACAACACAGAATCTCAGCTAACTCTTCAAGAATAGGAACTTTATTAACAGGGTAATAGAACTCTTTAACATGTTGATATGCAATCCTGAGAGAGCTTCAAATAGTTGTAGAGTGAGATTAAGATATTTTACTTGAGATCTCTCTACCACACAGAAAATCAAGGTATCATCATCATATAATAGTGGGAGACTGAGATAGAATTTTTGGAGTTGAGACCAACATAAAAACCATTGAACCATTGAAGTTGCTTGGTTTTGTCTAACATCTTGCTGAGACCTGCCATAGTCAAAGGAGAAAGAAGGTCACCCTGCCTTAATCCCTTTTATGGAGAAAAGAATCCCATTCATCCCTTATTAACAAGTACTGAGCATTTGACAGTGATAATACAAAATTTGATCCAGCTTAACCACCTAAATAAAAGCCATTTTCTTGACTGCAAGCAAATAAGGCCAGTTGACCTGATTGAATATTTTCCCCACATCCAGTTTGCATATTAACACCGGGATCTCCACTCTTTAGTTGGCAGTCTAGAATTCCATTCACAATGAAGCATCAATAATGTGCGGCCTTTGATGAAGGCATTTTGGTGCCCTGAAATAAGATCTCCAACCACCCTTTTGAGCCTTTCAGCAAGTAGTCTAGCAACTATCTTGTATACGCTACCAATCAAACTAAATGGCATGTAATTTGAGTTCAATAGCACCATTCCTTTTAGGGATTAGAGCAATTAAAGAGGCGTTGGAGGACCTCACCATGTGACGATTTAAATGAAAAAATTCAGGACATCCATCAAATCATTTTTAATGATCAACCAAGCCTTTTGGAAGAAGGCAGTGTATATAAGATCATATCCAAGCTATTGACAGAAAGGCTCAAGACAGTAATGCAAAAACTGGTGGACTCATATCAAATAAACTTCATCAAAGGCAGGCAATTCATGGATGCTGCTCTTATCACAACTGAGTGTCTGGACTCTAGAACAAAGGAGGAGAACATTGGAATCCTATGCAAGTTAGACAAAGAAAAAGTCTTTGATCATGTGAATTGGGGTTTTCTTCTGAATTTGCTGAAGAAGATGAATTATGACCCTGAATGGGTGAATTGGATCAAATTTTCCATCAGTATTGTCAAGTTCCCAGTCTTGATCAATGGATCTTCTGAGGGCATCTATCCAAAAGAGGATTGAGGCAAGGAACCCTCTCTCTCCTTTCCTCTTCCAACTCATGGAGGGTTTGATAACATGTTGATTACAGCTCAGAAAAATAGTTGGCTCTGAGGATTCAAAGTCAACAACAGGCAAGATGACTGTACAAAAATTACACATTTATGCAGATCATGCAATTATCCTATGTGATGCAGAGGTTCACAGAGGTAGACCCAAATGAAGACATTGAGAATTATTCTGACAGTTCTTTAAGGGGTTTTAGGATTGCATGTTACCGGGAGGAAGAGTTCAATGTATCAACAGTTTCAGAAATGTGTGGATATATTAGGAGGAAAAGTGGGATCCTTGCCTGCGGTTTACCTCGGCATGGCCGTAAGGGCAAACAGCAGATCCATAGACATTTGGAAGGGGGTCCTAGAGAAATGTGAGAAAAAAACTTACTATATGAAGAGCCAATACCTTTCTATAGCTGGAAGGTTAATTCTCATAATCTGGGTCTTGGATGCTTTACTACATGATGTCTCTTTTCCCTGTACCTCCTCCGGTTGAAAAGAGAATAGATGCTTTAATGAGCATCTTTTTGTGGCTTGGAAACAAAGACAAAAGAGGTTCCTATCTTGTCAAATGGAAAGCTGATGCTCAGCAAACATCAAGGGGGGGCTTGGTATAAATAGCCCGATGAAACAGAATCAAAGTTTGCTCATGAAGTGGCTCTGGAGACACTCTAATGAACACTAAAACTGTGGAAAGGGTGATAAAACAGAAATATGGAGAAGAAGATGCTTGGAAGACCAAAACAGTTAACACTGCTTATGGGTATAGGAGCTTGAGGGGGCCACTTCCTGTCCAGTTGTCTTCCCAAAAAGAGATTTTGTGCCCATTCCCAACTATGAGATCAACAGATTCTTAGTTTCAGAAGACTTCTAAATGATTTGGGAGATCAACAGATTCACTGCATTCTTCAACACTCTTAATCTCTTGAATGGAGTTTCACAAGAGCAAGATAAAATATGGTGGCTGTCCTGGGACACAATTCAAGATCTTTTACCGTCAAGATAGCATATCATATGAGGAAACCATAACAACCACCTTTTTTTTTTATGAAGAAAACAATAACAACCACCTTAATGTACACTGTACAGTGCCCTTGGAAGTACTTATGGAAGGCCAAGATAACATACAAATGCAGTTTTCGTTTGGCTGGTTGTTAAGAGGACTTGTTTGACACAACACAGATTACAAAGAAGGGAAATACACATTTGCCCTATCTGCCACCTATGTTGGAAACTGCAGAAACAAACCGTCACTTTTTTTGCACTCTAGGATGACTACTCATCTAGGGACATATTTATAGCAATGATTGGTTCAAATTGGACAATGTCAATGAAGACACTAGATATGCTATCTAGTTGGAGCAGTAGAGGAGGCACAAAAGCTCAAAAATTAGATGGACTATGATTCCAAGATGCATATGGTGGACTATCTAGAAGGAAAGGGATTCAGGATGTTTTGAAGGCAAAAGCAGCCAATCCAGAAGATAAAGCTTAATTGAATTCTACGTTCGCATTTTTCGTGAACAGGAGTACATATATGCTAAGTTGCTCGGACTCGGGTGCGGGTATCCGAGACGGATGCGAATCCGAGAGTCGGATTCGGCAAAATTTAAATTTTAAGATTCGGGGGTGCGAATCTGAGTATGGATACGGGTGCGGGGATACGGCTAATTGGTATACATGGTATATATAATATAAGGTGTAATATATTATATATACATGGTATAATTGCTTATTATTTTTAGCGTACCTCGAAAAATAAATTATATCAATAACAATAATAATAATAATATATCTAGTATAATCAAATAAGTGAATATATATATATATATATATATAAAATATCATTAAAAATATTTATGAAATATATTTAATAATGAATTGCATATTTTGGTATAATTACATACAAAATACTCAAAAGGAGTATAATTTTGTTAAAGAAAAGAGAGAATATAATAAACATTAAA